>JAURVB010012981.1:0-87833 GCA_033002965.1 Piper betle
TCCAGGTCTTTACACATCACCTATAAAAGTATCATACATCTTAATCGGCCGAGAGTTGCTCGGATACCAATTTTATTGTGTTTTTCAAAGTTACGTCCTGATCACTTATCATGCTGAGACTCCTACCTCATTAGATTGCTGAACCTTCATTCACACTTAATCTCATCATGTAACTTATCATTTCATCCCTAATTAGTCATTAATCACATGATGTAACTTATCACTAGCATGTTGTGCTAACAATCATCATCAATTTTAAATAACCAAATCTGAGGTAATTATACCTCACGTCGTCGGTAATCGGCGACGGCCAGGGTTCCGTCGCATGTCTCGGAGCTCGAATTCGGCTCTCCTTGGCATCCGACGTTCGATCGTGTCCAACTGGGTACGCTCCGTGGAAGATCTAGTGAATTCGAGCGAATTCCAAAAATTTTGATTTTCCGGCAGCTACTGGCGGTTTCCGGTGGCTTCCGGTGGTTTTCCGACGACAATAGTCAGCGACGTCTACTAGCCGGAAAGTGGTCGTGTTGGGTACCCTCGGAACCGGCTCGGCGAGCCCGACTCATCTATGACCTCAGTGTGGCCAATGGAGGTGGTGGCTCACAAGAAAATGGCAAAACACAGCCGGCGGTGATGGGTCGCTAGATCCGGCCGGCCACGGTGGCGACGGCCTCCGTTCCAGTCGGCGAAGGTCGCTGGAAGGCTGAGGGTGCTGAGGCGACCGACCGATCACGGCGGCGCTTGTCGCTGGCGGTGGGATCGGTGATGGAAGCGCAACGCGGGCGCGGCATCGCGGCGTGGCTTCCTCGCGTCGCGGCGGTCCGATGGGGGCCGGACCTGGTTGGGGCGGCAGGGCGACGCCGTGGCCGGGCTGGGCGGCATTGATCGGCGGCCAGGTAGCGTCGGGTGTGGCGGCGGTGGCGCGTGAACAAGGGCGGCGCGGGCGAGGGTTTGGGGAAGAAAAGAAGGGCGCGGGGGTGTGTGGTGGCAAAGTCGTAAATATTACTTGACTCGTCTCCGACTCGAGTCAAAAATAATATTTAAGTAGTAAAAAAATTCCAAAAAATATGGGAAAAATCCCATAAAATCGAACAACACAAAAAAATCATAATAATATGCTCTAGAACTATCAACCCACCCAAAATGCCCATAACGCGTCTTAACGCGGGTAACGACCTAAAACTAATTCTACGATCCATTATATATCATAATAATAAAAAAATGAACTGCATACTCTCATCTATTTTGATAAGTCATTCTTTTCTACTGTGTTCATGACGTTATCATCATATACTTGGGTACACATGACCGTCATGGCTCATACACGAGACCGGCGCCGGCTCAGTACATATGTTCTGAAACTGACTCGACTCGAAAATAACGGTCGAACCGACCGGTTCTGAATATAAAACCATGACTCGAATCGTGGGTTTTACAAGTTTGGTCATCGGCGATGCTACTAAGGAAAAGTCTTTAATGAATTTCCTATAGTAACCCGCCAAACCGAGGAAGCTTCTGATATCAGTGACTGACTTAGGTTGTGGCCAATCAATGACTGCTTTCACTTTTGACGGATCCACTGCAACTCCCGCCTTTGAGACAACATGTCCGAGGAAGTTCACCTCCTTCAGCCACAAGTCACACTTTGATAATTTGGCGAACAGTTGATTCTCTCTCAAAACTTGAAGAGCAATGGACAAGTGTTTCCCATGGTCCTCCTCATTATTTGAATAGACCAGAATGTCGTCCACAAACACAATAATAAACTTATCCAAGTATTCGTGGAACACCGTGTTCATAAGTGACATAAAGGCCGCTGGTGCATTTGTCAGACCAAAAGGCATAACCAGAAACTCATAATGTCCATAGCGAGTTTGGAAAGCCGATTTCTGTATGTCAAATTCCTTCACCCGTACTTGATGATATCCGGACTGCAAGTCTACTTTTGAGAATATTCCGGCTGTTTTCAACTGATCAAATAAATCTTCAATCCTCGGTAAGGGGTACAGATTCTTGATTGTCACTTGATTGAGCTGGCGATAGTCAATAAACAATCGAAGTGAGCCATCCTTCTTCTTTACGAAAAGAACAAGGGCTCCCTTGTGAGATCCCTCAACTTAGTCCGACATCTAATACCTACTGGGAGAAGATCCTGTTTATAAGTGGGAATGGACTATAGATCTTTAACATTTCGGGGTACCCATTTTAAAGAAATGACTTAGCCCAATACGTTGCACTTTAAATCGGGTCATTACAAATGGTATCAGAGCCGACTTGGTTCCGTATTACATGGTGGGATGGACTAGGGACGTTGGCTAGGCTACCGGTCACGGGCCGAAAGGACGTGGGCTGGGGCTAGCAACGGGCCAAGTATAGGCATTGCGGGGACGAAATTTCCTGATGTGGGTGGATTGTCAGATAGATCTTTAACTTATGGTGTACCCATTTTAAAGAAATGACTTAGCCCATTACGTTGCACTTTGGGCTGGGTCGTTACATCCCCAGGGTGAAGTACAACAGCTCTTCTAATTGACTCTTTAACCCCTTGAGTTCCACTGGAGCCATGCGGTATGGTGCTTTAGAAATTGGTGATACTCCCGGTGCTAGGTCAATGACAAACTCCACTGCCCGCTTAGGAGGTAACCCTGGAAGTTCATCTGGAAATACGTTCGAAAATTCTGCTAGCACCGGAATCATGGACAACTCCTTGAGTTTGGACTCAGGCTCCTCTAGAGTTGCCGAAAAAACTTTACAACCCTCACCAAACCACTCAGTTGCCTGACTAACCGACACAATACAAGAGGATGGATCATTCCATGACCCTTGGAAAATGACCCCCATCTCACAATTACAAGGTTTAGTCAATACTCTCCTCCCTTTATACTCGAGAAAAGCCTGGTGTGCAGACAACCAGTCCATTCCCAACAGTACATCAAAGCCTATTATCCCATATACAATGAAATTCCACACCTAGGGTTTCCCTTGTCTATCCAAGGATAGGTTAGTCACTCCAAACGTTGTGACCTCCCCTTCTCCCGTTGCGGTGGTGACCCTATAAGTCTTAGGTAATGTAGACGTTTGGAGTCCTAAACTCTTAACTAATCGGGATGATAGGAACGAATGCGTACACCCCGAGTCAAATAAAACATCCACACTAACACTTTGAATCAGAATTTTACCTCGAACTGTGCGGTCCTCATTCTCAGCGTCCTCGACTTCGACTGCAAAAAGTTTCGCCTTCCCTTTGTCCACTGGTTTTGCAGGTCCTGGGTAGCGATTTGGAGCTGGTGTCTTCTCCTTTTCAGGTTGCTCCTATTGTTGCTTCAGGGGTTGACGACACTCGTTTTGCAAGTGTCCGGTCTATAACGACCCGGCCAATTTCACAACATTGTGGGCCTAACCGGCCAGGTGTTACCAAAATAAAACTACTAAATGCCGAGTAATAAGTTATAAAATAATGGTTCCCGCAGTCTTAGACCATTTCCCATAGCCACATTTATAACTCAAAACAAAATAAAAAGAAGTCCCATTTATTACCCATTCTCCTAACCTGACATCCTATCATACTTTTATTCTACCTTATTTGAGCTGAAATCAAACAATCTTGATTGGCCTACATACCCATGTCGGGATCAAGCTCGATATAGTTCTATTGGCTGATGGGTTCGGCCACCGTGCCACTATAAAATATTGGGCCGATGGGTCAGTCCATCGTGCCCCCTTATTGGCCGATTGGTTCATTCCATCGTACTCCCTATTATGTTGTAGTTCTATGGGCTGATGGGTTAGTCCACCGTGCCACTATAAAATATTGGGCAGATGGGTCAGTCCATCGTGCCCCTATTGGCCAATGGGTCCATTCCACCGAACCCCTTATTAGCCGATGGGTCCATTCACCGTACCACTTATTATGTTGAGCCGATGGGTCTATTCCACCATACCCCCAATTGGCCGATGGGTCCATTCCACCGTACCACTGTATTAGGTTGAGCCGATGGGTCCATTCTACCGTACCCCCTATTGGCTGATGGGTCCTTTCCACCGTACCACTTATTAGGTTGAGCCGATGGGTCCATTCCACCGTACCCCCTATTGGCCGATGGGTCCATTCCACCGTACCACTGTATTAGGTTGAGCCGATGGGTCCATTCCACCGTACCCCCCTATTGGCCGATGGGTCCATTCCACCATACCACTGTAATTGTACCCCCTATTATGTTGGGCCAATGGGTCCATTCCATCGTACCCCCTATTGGCCGATATTTATTTATGGACTGTCCGTTCCATTCTAACATGTCCATTATTAGATTTTGAACAGTGCGGCTGAAAAATAGGGTTTCTTGAAACTAGTCAAACGTGAATTTCATATCTGCCATCTAATTTGCCACCATACAATATCTCAACACCCAAAGACCTATTGCAATTTATACCAAAAAGTTCCAGCAACTTAGCAAGGTATTTCTAATGAATTTATGCATTGCAACCATGCATGTAAGAGTTCTAATAGAAAAGAAACTAAGAAGAAGTATGAAATACTTACACCACAATGGAAAGGCACTGGAGAGGAGGCAAGAAGGAGTGGACTGCCTTTCCTCCCTAACCCCCTCCTCCTATATATATATGCTTCAACGAGTTCCTCAATTAAATTCTCACATCTATTCATGTATAGGTATTCCCCAGGTTCAACGAGTCCCTTTATTAAATTCTCTTACCCCATTATTCGTTCATGATTTAGTATTCTCTAGGTTGGGTTCGTCTTCCCTAATGCCAGAGTTTGTCCTTACGTCTTCTCTAAGGTTAGGGTTTGGCTTTACATTGAACCGTGACCGGTCTACTTGATAACCAACCATATCCATTCATCGAAAATAATATTTCATAATACTTAGGTTCAAGTCTTGAAATAAAAATTTTCACATATTTTCACAGTTCTTACACCGTCCTTCCGCAATTGTAGCACCCGACAGGGCTCCCTGCATAACCCTGAATGCATCTTGTTGCAATTTTTACGTAGTCGATACGGAATGTAACGACCCGCCATTTTTCATGATAATATTGTGGGCCTAACGGGCTAGGTGTTACTCGAAATTAAAGCAATTATGTCACAAGCAATTATGTCAAACATTATTAGAAATCATAACTTATAATAAAATCCCACAGTCTTGGACCGTTTCCCAGCAGCCACACTTATTCCTCAATTAAATAACAAAAAGGAGTCCTCATATTACTTTGCTCCATGCTCTAGTTGTCAATCATCTAATCTCAGATCTGCACACCTACGGAGGCAATTCCTCGTTAGTGATTACAACACTAAGTAGTATAATATATAAAACAAATAGTACATTCAACCATTTTCATATATTTATTTTAATATGCGGTGGAGCGATTCCGCTATACTCCAAAACAATGCGGAGGAGGTGTCCGCTGTGATCCGCACACCCCAGCCGAAGCCTTTTATGGGGAGGCTACCACTACCGTCTCAAGTGCCAATGCCTCGTACACCCCGGCCGTAGCCTTTTTGTGGGGTAGCTATCACTGCACTTGGGTGATTGCTATGCCCCGTTTGAGGGAAGCTCTCACTACCAATTCTAGTGCCAGTGCCTCGCACACCCCGGCCGTAGCCTTTTTATGGGGAGGCTATCATTGCACTCCAGTGCCAATGCCTTGCACACCCTAGCCGTAGCCTTTTTGTGGGGCGGCTATCACTGCACTCAGGTGATCGCTATGCCCCGTTTGTGGGGAAGCTCTTACTGCCAACTCTAGTGCCAGTGCCTCACACACCCCGGCCGTAGCCTTTTTATGCGGCGGCTATCACTGCAATCAGTGCCAGTGCCTCACACACCCCGGCCGTAGCCTTTTTATGAGGCGGCTATCACTGCACTCTAGTGCGATGGAGGAATCGCGGTGCCTCACTCACCCCGGCCGTAGCCTTTTTATGGGGCGGCTATCACTACTCCAAAACAATATCGATGCGTTACAAGATTCACACACATAACACGACCCAGTGTCGGACTGAGTCAATTCTTTAACCCCGGTTGCACTTCGTGCATGGTGGTCGAATCTGGGCTCAGGCCGACCTAGGCTACCAACAAGGAAAATACGACGTTCTACCTATTATACGTACCTGACTTGCGTAATTTGATTAATTAATTAATTTATTTAATTCGATAAGGTTCAACACTTCTTTATTTAATTAATTATGCTATCGCGTAATTTGTACGCGATTATCTTTTATTGATCCATTATTTTACTTTTCGAATTTATTATAAGAATAATCGTTTTATTTATCAAATATAACTTTTATATGATAAAGGTGAAGTCTCTATCAAATATTCCTCATAACCCTTCAATTTAAGTTAATTGATTTTAATCAGCCGATTAATTAATTACCGTTTATCGTGATCGAAAATTATTAATTTCATGTAATAATTTATAAATTTATTATTTGGACCACTTAACTCATATTCCTTTAAATTAATTATTTCAATGATTTTAACACGAGTTGGTATTATTATTATGATTTTTAACTAAACCCATATCGAGTCAACCCGAAATTACAAAACTGCCATTCTTCTTCTTCTTCTTCCCGTCACCATTCTTCTCTTCACCCAAAACCAGCACCAAGCTCTTCTCTTTCGACCAAAATCTAGATCCTATCCTTCACCCATTGTCTCCCTTTCCTAGCAACCAAATTAGCAGCAACAATTAAAGGGCGACTGCACCACCAAAGCGACGAACCAGCAGCCATGGCGACCTCGACCTGCTGCTATGGCGACTCAGACGTGGCCAGCAGCACCGCCCCACGTGTCCCCTTCTTCCCGCACAACAACCCAACGCCCATAAGAAGAGAAACACTACCCTACAGCACGGTATATGCAACTGGTCGTGACACAAACGCCATGGTGCTGTTGCTGCAATTCAGCAGGACGTGCTACCATCCTTGGCAATTTCAGCAGGACGTGCTATTATTCTTGGCTGTAAATTCTATGAAATCTCACCTTTAATTACTACAACATGAGTAAGGACGTTGATGCAGCAACTGATTAGCAAAAGATTATGACTTGTTGCTGTAATTAATCACAAACACACAAGAATTGCTGCACGGCAGCAACTTATGTTCGTGGGTGAATTACTGGTTCTAAACCAGTTACATCCTCCCTTTTTCTTGTTGATTTCAGGTCTTAGTTTCCATGATTATCTTGTATTATAACCTTTGATCATATGTATGCATGCAAACTAAGAAGAAGAGAGGAAGAAACTTACCAAAACAATGGGGAAACCGGCGTTTGTCCAAGGAGCTTATGTGCATGACGCCCCCACTCCTTCTCCTTATAAAATGAAAGAAGGCTTAGGGTTTATGAAAACACACTTCGTTGCCGGGTAAATGGGTAAGTGATACGGTTCACTTTACTAGTTTAAACGGTTAAATGGTATGGTTTACTTAACCGGGTAAAAATACTTAACCGGTTAACTAATACTTCCCACTTGACCGGGTAATTGATAATTAACCGGGTAGCGGGTAAATAATTTAAATAAATTCATGGATACCAACGTTCGATCCCACCGCGTCGAATACATACATACATATATATATATATATATATATTTATTTATTTATTTTTTTCCGGGTCTTTACACGGAATCTCCTAAAACTTCCTTTTGTGGTTCCCATCAACATTCCGTTGATAGTTCTGCTGCTGGTGTTCTTCAGACCTATTTTTGCTACTACCTTGGTTGGCATTTTTATGTTGCATAGTAGCCTTCCCCTGTTTCTATGCACGGACATAGTCGTACACCAACTCATGAGTAGTGGCTGCTTCAATCACTTCGGTTATAGTGCCTCTTGGCGCCGTAGCTACCCTACTCCTCAATTCTGGCTTTAACCCCAGAAAAATTTGTCTGCTCTGGCCTGGGCAGTTGCCTGACTCCCAGATGCAAATCTCTCCAATTGCAAGAAATTTTTATCATACTCTCAGACTGAATCATCCTTCTGAGTTAGAGTGGCAAATTCCAGTGCTTTCTTCTGGACAACAGACTCAGGAAAATATTGTCCATTGAAAGCTGTTACAAATTCCGCCCAAGGAATGGACGAAATCTCCCGTTGATGGAACACAGTCTTCTCCATGGACTTCCACCAATAGAATGTTTCCTCCTGAAGCATGATGTCGGCAACCTCACTTGATGGCGATGAGGCACAGAGAGAGCTCTAAATGCTTTTTCAGTAATGTCCAACCAGCTCGCTGCCTTCATTGGATCAGTCCCTCCAATGAATACCTCAGCTCCGTTCTTCCGGAATTTCTTTACAGTGTATCGATCACTGTCATCCCCATCTGGCAGTACCACTTGTCGGACTACCGGTGGCATCGAGTTTGGAAGTTCTCCTCGCTCGCCCATGTGGGACGTTACTAGGACCCCCAACTGAATTTGGAGCTCCATTCCCCATTACCAATCCCGGTAACCTCTGCACCATGTTCTGAACCACAGAACTAGTATTTACTGAAGAATACGCTAGTCCCTGTATGGCCATCAAAATTTGGCCTAACACACTCTCAAGGTTTGTGTCCGACTGCGCAGCTTGGCTCGACTTCCTTCGGGTGCCTGCCATCTAAAATTTATTCCGTTATGGTTCATTAATTTTTTTTCAATGATTACTTAGGTTTATTAGGGAGGTCCACTAATTCCCTAATGACATACCCTATTGGAGAAAAATAAAATATTAGACTCTTGAACAAGGTACTTGAGTAAAAAGATGTGAGCTTTTGGGAAACCGTGCTCTGATACCACCTGTAACTACCTGCCATTTTTCACGATATTGTGGGCCTAACTGGCTAGGTGTTACTCAAAAGTAAAGTAATTATGTCAAACATTTTTTATAAATAATAACATATATAAAGATCCCACAGTCTTGGACCGTTTCCCAGCAGCCACACTTATCTCTCAATTAAACAAAAAAAGGAGTCCTCATATTTATTTTTCTCCATACTCTGGATGTCAATCACCTAATCTCGTATCTGCACACCTGCGGAGGCAATTCCGCGTTAATGATTACAACACTAAGTAGTATAATAGATAAAATAAAACAAGTACATTCCACTATTTCCTTATGTTTATTTTAATATGCAGTGGAGCAATTCCTCTATCCTCCAAAACAATGCAGAGGAGGTATCCGCTGTGATCCGCACACCCCGGCCGTAACCTTTTTTGTGGGGAGGCTACCACTACCGTCTCCAGTGCCAGTGCCTCACACGCCCCGGCCGTAGCCTTTTTGTGGGGTAGCTATCACTGCACTTAGCTGATTGCTATGCCCCGTTTGTGGGGAAGCTCTCACTACCAATTCTAGTGCCAGTGCCTCACACACCCCAGCCGTAGCCTTTTTATGGGGAGGCTATCACTACACTCCAGTGCCAATGCCTTGCACACCCCTGTCATAGCCTTTTTGTGGGGCGGCTATCACTGCACTCAGGTGATTGCTATGCCCCGTTTGTGGGGAAGCTCTCACTACCAATTCTAGTGCCAGTGCCTCACACACTCCGGCCGTAGCCTTTTTATGGGGTGGCTATCACTGCACTCCAGTGCCAGTGCCTCACACACCCCGGCCGTAGCCGTTTTATGAGGCGGCTATCACTTCACTACAGTGCGATGGAGGAATCGCTGTGCCTCACTCACCCCAGCCGTGGCCTTTTTATGGGGTGGCTATCACTACTCCAAAACAATGTCGATGTATTCCAAAATTCACGCACATAACACGACCCAGTGTCGGACTGAGTCAATTCATTGACCCCGGTTGCACGCGGTGCATGGTAGTCGAATCTAGGCTCAGGCCGACCTAGGCTACCAACAAGGAAAGTATGATGTTCTATCTATTATACGTACCTGATTTGTGATTACGTCTTACTGTGACCTGTGAACCCTAATACAGTAATGGAGAGGTCGCCTGGGACGGAGATGAGGGATGAAATACTCTCACAGTAATGGGGAGGTCGCCTGGGACGGAGATGAGGGTTGAAATACTCCCTCCTCCTGCATTAAATTCTCATACCCCATCATCCATTGGTATTTCCTAGGTTCAACGACCCCTTCATTAAATTCTCACACCCCATCATCCATTGGTATTTCCTAGGTTGAACGACCCCTTCTCCTTTTATAAAGAATAAATGACGGCTAGTGTTTGTGGAAGCACCTTTTCACCATAATTCATTTAACCGGGTAATTGGGTAATTAACACGGTTCACTTAACCTTTTCACTCAACTTCTTAAATGGTATGGTTCACTTAAATGGTTAAATAGATAATTAATGTGTTCAACTCGACTGATTCAACTAGAATCGTCCGATTAGAAATTACTTTTTAATTTAACCGGGTAATTCATACTTAACCAGCTAATGAATTTTTTTTTTCTGGGTCTTTACAACTCTAGTGCGATGGAGGAATCGTTGTGCCTCGCTCACCCGGGCCGTAGCCTACTTATTGGGCGGCTATCAATACTCCAAAACAATGTTGATGCATGACACAATTTACGCGCATAATATGACCGTGTGTCGCACTGAGTCAATTTTTTGACCCCGGTTGCACTCGGTGCATGGTGGTCGAATCTAGGCTCAGGCCGACCTAGGCTACCAGCAAGGAAAGTACGATGTTCTACCTATTATACTTCCCTGACTTGTGATTTTGTTTGACTGTGATCCGCTAACCCTAATCTGAATGTGGGCATAAAATTATACATTAGTATAATTTTATTTGCGTGAACCTACATGCAAATGGAAAGATTTGCACCAGATTTAATGACGACAGGACGACGAAGAGTCAAGCTCTTTTATGAAGGTCTATGCTATGCAATTTGTCTAGCATTGATTGACAGAATATTTGCACTTTTGGGGATGTTGTGCATGCCACAAGCAAAGTTGAGTGAATATTGCCTACCCAACCCCACTGAGACTATCATCGGAGACAACATCACCCTAAACAATATCAATTGGATCAGGGAACACAATATAGGCATCAGATAGATACTCCAGCTGAAATGAGAACCATTGATAGATAAGTTTAGGAGAATAGACACCCAACGTGTCAGAACTGTGGATGCTGTCACAGTGGAATATTCAGAGTGGGTAAGGGTGCACGTGTAAAGACCTGGAAAAAATAAATAAATAAATAAATATATATATATATATATATATTCGACGCGGTGGGATCGAACATTGGTATCCATGAATTTATTTAAATTATTTACCCGCTACCCGGTTAATTATCAATTACCCGGTCAAGTGGAAAGTATTAGTTAACCGGTTAAGTATTTTTACCCGGTTAAGTAAACCATACCATCTAACCATTTAACTGAACCATACCATGTACCCGTTTAAGAGGTTAAGTGAAATGGTAAAGTGAACCGTATCACTTACCCATTTACCCGGCAACGAAGTGTGTTTTCATAAACCCTAAGCCTTCTTTCATTTTATAAGGAGGAGGGAGGGGGCGTCATGCACATAAGCTCCTTGGACAAACGCCGGCTTCCCCATTGTTTTAGGTTAGCGGATTACAGTCGGACGAACCCGCAAGTCAGGTACGTATAATAGATAGAACATCGTATTTTCCTTGTTGGTAGCCTAGGTCGGCTTGAGCCCAGATTCGACCACCATGCACGAAGTGCAACCGGGGTCAAAGAATTGACTCAGTCCGACACTGGGTCGTGTTATGTGTGTGAATCTTGTAATGCATCGATATTGTTTTGGAGTAGTGATAGCCGCCCAATAAAAAGGCTACGGCCGGGGTGAGTGAGGCACAGCGATTCCTCCATCGCACTAGAGTGCAGTGATTGCCGCCCCATAAAAAGGCTACGGCCGGGGTGTGTGAGGCACTGACACTGAGTGCAGTGATAGCCGCCCCATAAAAAGGCTACGGCCGGGGTGTGTGAGGCACTAGCACTAGAGTTGGCAGTGAGAGCTTCCCCACAAACGGGGTGTAGCAATCACGTGAGTGTAGTGATAGCCTCCCCATAAAAAGGCTCCGGCCGGGGTGTGTAAGGCACTAACACTAGAGTGCAGTGATAGCCTCCCCATAAAAAGGCTACGGCCGGGGTGTGTGAGGCACTGGCACTAGAATTGGTAGTGAGAGCTTCCCCACAAACGGGGCATTGCAATCACCTGAGTGCAGTGATAGCTTCCCCACAAAAAGGCTACGGCCGGGGTGTGCGAGGCACTGGCACCGGAGACGGTAGTGGTAGCCTCCCCATAAAAAGGCTACGGCCGGGGTGTGCGGATCACAGCGGACACCTCCTCCGCATTGTTTTGGAGTATAGCGGAATTGCTCCACCGCATATTAAAATAAATATATGGAAATGGTGGAATGTACTTGATTTGTTTTATTTATTATACTACTTAGTGTTGTAATCACTAACGCGGAATTGCCTCCGCAGGTGTGCAGATTCAAGATTAGATGATTGACAACTAGAGCATGGAGCAAAGTAATATGAGGACTCCTATTTTTATTTGTTTGAGAAATAAGTGTGGCTGCTGGGAAACGGTCTAAGACTGTGGGAACCTTTATTTTATACTTGTTTTAATTATTATACTCGGCATTTAGTAGTTTCATATTGTTAACACCTAGCCAGCTAGGCCCACAATATTATTGTGAAAAATGGCGGGTCGTTACAGCACGCTTTAGATGCAGTCAACCAAGACATTGGGCGGTTGAATGTTTGACCACTCAGTGACAATAGCAAGCGCTTCCGGCACCACCACAACGACTGATGCTTACAGCTACCCCGTTGCAATAGCGTGTAGGTCATAAGAACCAAGGAAAGGGACAAAGAGGCAGTGGTTAGTAGCCACTGAGACAACAACAATGGGTCTAAATCAAAGAGGAATGATGGCTGCCATGACTTTACAAGAACAGGCTTTGGATCAGAGAGGAATGCGGATAACACCACAAGAAGGACTGTCCACTTTGACAAAACCATGGGCACTGGGGATGGACATAGCCACAATTGTTTAAGCATTAGAGGATATAATAGATGTGACAGGTATGCCCGTATCCTGCTTCAAATTTCAGATTTAGTAGTTTGGTACGAGACCAAAGCCATCTTGATCTAAAATTTTGAGGACAAAATTTTTATGAGAGAAGGTTGTAAACCCGTTACCCCAGCCATTGTTTTATAGTCAGAACTGCATAGTTCGACTGCTAATTTAAGTCGAGTTAATTTTAGAACATGTGTACCAAAGTAAGGCTACTCGTGTGTTATGAACAATAAGAGTCATGTGTTCCAAAGTATATGATGATAAAGTAAGACATCAGGAGAATGAATTATCAAAATTTATGAGGATACTTCAAGATTTTTTTTAGTATTAGACCATACAATTATTTTTAAGCCGAATAATACATTATGATGCATAATAGGGTAGCTTTGGTGAGTTAGTTAAGGTATAGAGCATGTCATTGTGATGTTGTAGTGTGTATTATATGTTAAGGGATATTTCCATATTTTTCTTGAACTTTTTTAAGATTTATTACGAGTTAGTTATTATTTTCTTTACCCCTCCACCTTGTCCCTAACCTATTTTCTTTATCCCCCGACACCTATTCCCCCAAACTATCAACACTGTCCCTCCTTCTCCATAGCCAACTTTGCTTCCGGCTGCTACACTGCAGTTAATCGACGCTGCTGAGCACTACTGTGCTATCATTGTGCTGCCCCAAACGGCCTTGGCCAACGCCATTGTAAAGACTGTGGAAAAAAAATATTTAATATATTTGATTCGGTCCGGAAAGGACTGAACGTGTTATATTCTTTACCCGGTTAATTCTACCCGGTTAATTATTATATTTTAATATTTACCCGGTTACCCGGTTAAGTGAAATACGGGTGTTTTCACATATCCTAGCTGTCATTTTCAATTTTATAAATTTTGAAGGAGAACGTCATTTTTCACATACCGGTGTAGGGGCGTCTTCCTCACCTTAGCTGCCTAGTTCTCCTCTTCCTTATCGGTGTTTATTCCTTACTTGGGTATCCTTCCTATCTACCTCTTCTTCATTTTCTTGCATTCATATGTCTTTTTAATTGTTAATAGGCTTGATAAACATGAGAATTAAAAACTGAAATCAACAATAACAACTAAAACTAAACTGAAAAATGGAATTTCGCCATGGTCGACAGGTCTGAAGTTGGGCAATGATAGGCGACTCTAAAGAAAGATTTCAAGGCAGCCCTCACACTCCCGATGACCTCTCTAGCAGCTGGGTCAAAGGGTGGTGTCACCTTTTCCTTGGGTTCTGATCGGTGGCGGAATTTCAGTGGTTATGGGCGGAGTTGTAGTGTGGGACGCTCTAGGAGATTCCAGACGTCCAACCCAGTTTGCTGGCCAAAGACTCACGCCGTGCATGCTCACAGCGCTTGGCCTTTATGTTGGGTTGTCATGCAGGGAGAAGGGAAGTGTTCCCGGTGGTGCTGCTGGCCGGACAGAGTGCACCTTGCAGTCCCGGCGGTGCTGTTGGCCAGGAGTCGCTCGCCTTGGTGCATAACGGAGTTTGACGTGGATAGTTGCTGTAAAGCACAAGCTTTATGCTTTCAATTGGATTGGTAGGGAAGGGAGTGAAGGACGTGGTCTGGTTTTTGGTTGAAGAGGAAGATATTAGGGCTGGTTTGGTGCAGGACGTCGCCTTGGATAGCTGCTGTAAAACATGGACGTTAGGCTTCATCTTTGCCTATTTTTATGTTGTTGTTGAAGTCTGGTTGGGATGTTTATATGGTTGTTCAATTGGGTTGCTGGGGAATTGAAGAAGGACATGACCAGTGGTGGTGCCAAGGTCTGGTCAGGTGCAAAGAAGAAGGTAGGAGAAAAGAAGATGGCAGTTTTGTGAATATGGGTCGACTCGATCCTACTCGAGTTAAAAATAAAACTAACTCGGAAGAAATCATTAAAAATAATTATTCTAATACGTTATTGGTTAAAGATAATAAACTAACTAATTATTGGATGAAATTGGTATGGACATAAGTACTAAAAATATGGTAATGTTAAATGGTCGCTAATTAATCGGCACACAACAAGCGATTAAATTAAATCGGAAAGTGATGAGTAATTAATAAAACAAAATTTTACCTTTACCATATAAAATTTAATATTAGGTAAATAAAGTGATTATTTTAATAATGAGTGAGTAATATAGAAATTGGGTTATTAAACTATAATCTGGTAGCAATCATTAGAGTTGAACCTAAATATCATAAAGAAAATAAATACAGTTAAAAAATTCATTGAGTCGAGTAATTTAAAATATATGTATTAATAATATTTTTTTAATTAGAATAATACAAATTATTTTAAATAACTTAATCGTACAACTTATTTAACAAAATTGCTTTAAATAAGGATAGTGATTAAAGATTTAAAACCGTAAACTAAATTATCAAGACTGTGGTTAAGTAATTATCGCCTTAAAGGAAAATATACTAATAATAGTAATTAGATATTTGTTTATAAGTTGATAATTATTTTAATATTTATTAAGTCTTGATTATGATCTAGAAAATTAATGTAAAGTAGGATTTAAATGATTATATCACATGAATAGTTTAATATTCAATATTATTGAAATTTAATAGTGATATACATATTTGACATTTAGTTCCATACATTTCTACTCGAATAAAATTATACTTTTGTATAATTATATGTTCTCATTCAGATTAGGATCATTGGTCGCACCTGCGAGTTAATCATTTGAAATGTTGTACTTTCCCTTGTTGGCAGCCCTGGTTGGCCTGAGCCTAGATTCGACCACCATGCGTTTTAACGCAATCGGGGTCAAGGAATTTACTCAATCCGACACGGGGCCACACCATTAAAATTACTATGTGTGTCCATAAAATTATTTGAAAAGTTATATTTTCCCAAACTGGTATAATTATATAAAATGTTGTATTTCTTCAAACAGGTATAATTATATAAAATGTTGTATTTCCCAAAATTGGTATAACTATATGAAATGTTGTATTTTCCCAAACAGGTAGCCTAGTCGGCACTAATCTCAATATGAGCTGGGAGACCATTTCTAATCTTAGAATGAACTGGGAGACCATGACTACTCTCAAAATGAATTGGGAGACCACCTAATCTTAGAATGAGCTGGGAGACAATTTCTAATCTCAGATTGAACTTGGAGACCATGACTATGTTGTACTTTCCCTTGTTGGCAGCCGTGGTTGGCCTGAGCCTAGATTCGACCACCATGTGTTGTAATGCAATCGGGGTCAAGGAATTTACTCAGTCCGACAAGGGGCCGCACCATTAAAATTACTATGTGTGTCCGTATAATTATTTGAAATGTTGTATTTTCCCAAATTGGTATAATTATATAAAATGTTGTATTCCTCCAAACAGGTATAATTATATAAAATATTGTATTTCCCAAAATTGGCATAACTATATGAATTGTTGTATTTTCCGAAACTGGTAGCTTTGTCGGCACTCATCTCAAAATGAGCTGGGAGACAATTTCTAATTTTAGAGTGAACTGGGAGACCATGATTAATCTCAAAATGAATTGGGAGACCACCTAATCTTAGAATGAGCTCGGAGACAATTTTGAATCTCAGAATGAACAGGGAGACCATGACTAATCTCAAAATGAATTGGGAGATCACGTAATGTCAGAATGAGCTGGGAGATGATTTCTAATCTCAAAATGAGTTGGGAGACGACTTTTACTAATCTTGGGATGACCTAATAGACAAATTACTAATCTCATAATGACCTGAGAGATAATTACTAAAGACTTGTGTAATAATAATAACAAAATCGAGTGAAATGATAATAGAGATTTTATTGACGGTTTTATTTAATTATGCGGCTTAGTGGTTTTGTCACTAACGTGGAATTGCCTCTGCAGGTGAGTGGCATTGGACTGAAGAATGGAAGTGTGGTTGGTGGTTCTTTTACCAACCTAGGTATGGTGAATCGATAATAAAAATTTGGCTTCCTTATTATTCTCTTGTGTTATAATGTGGCTATGGGAAACAGTCCGAGACTGTGGGACAGTTATTTTATATTTTAGAGAGCATGATTTACTGTTATAATTTATATTATATGTTGCGAGACTTATTTGTTGTATTCAAGTTCATGTTCTGGAATGTTACATTTACATTAACTATATTTTTAAGTAACATCCAGTCTGGTTCAGGCAGGTCGTTACAGCCATTGCCAATCCCGCAACTGATGACTGTTACCGCCATTGTTGCAACGACCCGCCAAGTTTCACGATATTGTGGGCCTTGCGGGCCTGGTGTTACTCAAAATTTAACAAAACCAACCCTATAACGACCAATCCTAACTGGACCGATTGTTACTGAAAAGGTTACATGAATAATATGAAAGCAAATAAGTCTAGCATTTATAACTTAACAGAACTTATATTTCAAATGACAATGTATGAAATAATCATCCCACAGTCTTGGACCATTTACTATAGCCACATTTATAACATAAGAAAAGTAAAAAGAGAAGTCTGCTTTTTATTTGTTCACCACCTGAGTTTGTAGAAGAACCACCCAGTCGTCTCATAGTCTTTAGTTCCAGCTTCTAACCTGTGGAGGCAATTCCATGTTAGTGATTAAACACTGAGCCGTATAATTAAATAAAAACAAGTCCATAAACTCCCTATCATTATCTAGAATATTGGTTGTTGTGACCATTCCAACATGTCCATTTATTAGCTGATGGTTCAGTCCACCATGTCCATTAGTTGGCTGATGGATCAGTCCACCATGTCCATGTATTGGCTGATAGGTCAAACCATCATGTCCATTATCGGCTGGCGAGTCCAATCCGCCACGCCCCTCATCGACTGGTAAGTCCAATCCTCCATGTCCGTAATTGGCCAGTGAGTCCAATCCACTATGTCCAATTTATTGGCTGATGGGTTAGTCCATCATGTCCATTATTGGCTAGTGAGTACAATCCGCCATGCCCTTTATCGGCTGGTGAGTCCAATCCACCATGTCTGTAATTGGCTGGCAAGTCCAATCTACCATGTCCAATTTATTGGCTGATGGGTCAGTCCGTCATGTCCATTACCGGTTGGTGAGTGCAATTTGCCATGTCCATTATTGGCTGATGAGTCCAATCCACCATGTCCATAATTTGGCTAATGGGTTAGTCCATCATGTCTATTGTTACGGGGTTTAGCTTGTGGTACGGTCGAGAGCTAGGGTTTGGCGGTTGTCCCTAGCATTCCCGCGTCCAAATCGGGTGGCCGGTGCTATCCGAGTGTTGAACAACCTACCGAGCATTTATCCGTGAGTTGCTGTGCGGGCGAGCTACCGTACACTACCGACAGCAGGCTGTGGCGGACAATTGGTCGGTAAGGAGTACTGAGCAGGCTGCTACCTGGTACCAAGTGTGGTGTAGGTTCCAGGCGCGTGCAAGGTCAGGCGCAGCCGGGTCATTCTACCGAGCAGCGTGGCGGGTAGAAGTGCGGGTTCCGGATGCGTGGGATGCGAGCGACCAGGCATCATGACCAGGCGAGCCAGGCACCAGGGCCGTGCGCTATCGTGCAATTGGGCAGTAGTCACGGGTGCGCAGGTGTGCGGGTGACCGAGCTAAGGAGCGGCAGGGGTTATCGTGCACGCGCATGGGTGCTGTGGAACGGGCAGACCAGGGTTCAATACTGGGGTCGCTGGTTCGATAAGGTGACCACACCACACCCAGGAGGGGTTCGGTGTTGGGTCGAACCAAGAATGCGATCAGTCTTTTGCGCCACACCCAGGGGTAGGCTTTCCGGTAATTTTGCTTGAATCCCAGGGGGTGAGTGATGACAAGGCTTGGAGCATGAGGACCGTTGATCGTGGATTGGACGGTGAGGATGCATGCTGAGGACGTGGTGCCCACTAGTCTGGAAGGTCTATATAAGGAGATGCCATCCTTGTGTAGAAATCAGAACAACAAAAGAGAGTTGAGTGTGTGAGTGATCTCAGTGGGGGAGTGAAACTTGGTCGGGCAAGGGGATGCCTTGGGGTTACTGCAGTCAGGCCGAGGAGGGTCTGGAACACCAAGGGGGATTACCGGGGTAGTCGTCCTCCGCCTTTAGGGTCAAGGCTCACACACCTGTTGTTCGGCAACCCTGCGCGGTGAACCGAGGGTTGGGTGAAGTCCTGTCGAGTGAGGGTCGAGAGGCACGGTCGTGGGGTTTGCATGTCCACGACCGGCGGGTAGTGTAGAGGGATTACCTGTGTATATCCTGTATTCATGTTGTAAGAATAGAGGTTGGGATTTATCCTGTAATTGGTGTGATGTATCCGTCATGTTTGTGCACCGTGGTCTAGACCAGTGATTCTGTGGTCTAGGGGCACCGAGCAGGGTACTCGGTACATGGGGCGTGTAATCACTTGCGACTTGGTGATCGGTGTGTGTGTTCGGTACAGGGGCTGGTAACCTGGTTACGGTACGCAGGCGTTGGTAGCTGGGCGCGGTACCAGGACTGAGTGCATGCGATACTTGCAGGCGTGCGGTCCGAGGCCGCTGTGCACCACAGCACGATTGGGGTGCGGAGGTGGTGTTGGCTGGTGTTTCCAGGGAGGGAAACACACCGCACAGTGGCAGTTTGGGCGAAAATTTTGTCCCCTAAACTGACCCCTGTGACAGAGGTATCAGAGCTCGGAGTTCGGTGAAAGCCGAAGGCTTTGTGAGGCACGATTCTACTTTCAGAGGAAAGTCTCCACACTTTGCCAGTAAGCAGGTACCAAGAGATGGACACACAGGAGCACGTGACATGGCTGGAGGTGCTGGTGGGCGGTCCAACCAGTAGCGACGATGGGCGAACCATCTTCGAGCAGCTACAGTCCTTAACGGAAGGGATGAAGGACTTCAGTTCTCGGGTGAGCGACATACCCGGGACCAGCCGTAGCAAGGATGAAGCAACGGCGGGACTGTTGGAGGAGTTCCGAGATATCATAGAGGCTTTACACACTGACGTTGTTCTGTTAAAGCAGGTTGTCGCCAGATATCCTCAACCAGGTTTGGTTGATCGTGCAGCCGAAGAAAGCTCGGTTCCAGGAACGCTCAAGATGCCGGAGCCAAAGAAGTTCGAGGGAGCTAGGTCAGCCAAGGACCTAGGGAACTTCATCTGGGACATGGAAGAGTACTTCGTTGCTGCGAACATACCCGAAGAGTGCCAGGTTTCTTTGGCCAGCATGTATCTATCGGGGGATGCCAAATTGTGGTATCGTACTCGTACCGAGGAGGATCGGAGTGCTGGTCGACCCCGAATGGAGACCTGGAATTCCCTAAAAGAGGAGCTTCGGGAGCAGTTCTTGCCATCTAACACTACATGGGTGGCAAGGGACAAACTCAAGAATTTGAGACAGTCCGGAACAGTGCCGGAGTATGTCCAGGAGTTTAGCTCTTGTCTCCTCGACATCAGAAACATGTCGGAGGAAGATAAGTTATTTAACTTTATCTCTGGTTTGCAGCCTTGGGCTCAGGTGGAGTTGAGGCAGCAGAAAGTCCAGGATTTGCCTGCAGCTTTGGTGGCAGCCGACGCCTTGGTGGACTTGCAACCGCGATCGCGTGTCAAGGAGGATACCCAGGGCAAGATGACCAAGGGCGGTCGAGACAGCCAACGGGAGGGCAGAAGGCCATTCTGGCCAAAGAGGGCGCCAGACATTGCGTCAAGCAGCAGGGATCGTGGGCCAGGTGTTCCTGCATCCGAGTGCTTTCTGTGTGGTGGTCCGCATCAGGCAAATCAGTGTCCGAGCCGAGGTAAGGTGAATGCCTTGGTGGCAGATGCAGACCAGGACCATGAGGAGGAGCCTCTTGCCCGAGCGTCTACCCTTCAGATACTCGGGGCATTGCGAGCTGAACGCTCAGCTTCTGAGGGAGCTGGCCTGATATACGTTCCATGTGCAGTGAACGGGAGAGCAGTTTCAGCCTTAGTAGACACTGGTGCTACGCACAACTTTGTTTCCAATGGGATGGCATTGGAACTAGGGTTGAAGACTGGGATCGTGACCAGCAAGGTGAAGGCGGTGAACTCACAGGCAAGACAGGTGCAAGGTATAGCCAGAAATGTCAGAATTTGCTTGGGGAAGTATGAGGGGCGAGTTGATTTGATGGTCATCGAACTCGATGATTTTGATCTGATACTCGGAAATCCTTTCATGCGTTCTACTAGTGTGGGAGTGTTTCCACAGCTGGAAGGTATACTGATCGCGAATGAAGAGGGTGCATGTTTTGTTCGTGGGCAGAGAGGATCTTCCGGGGTCAAGTGCAGCACTGTCAGGGAGAAGCATCTGTCGGCAATGCAGGTGACTCGAGAGTGCACGGGGGACTTGACTGGCCTTGCAGGAGTGGTGATGATCCAACCGGACCAGGTGGTGAGGGTACCGGATTTGCTGGTAGATGCTGAGTCTACCGAGTTGCCAATGGGGTCTTCCGAGAGGACAATCGTTCACCAGATCGAGTTGGTGCCAGGGAGGGTACCAGCGCCGGCGCACTAGAGTGTGGTGCCAGACGAACTCACACAGATCCAGATGTGGTTCCTGGATGGGGGAAAATTCAGCCGTCATGCACCATGGGTTACAGGAGGTGACCGTGTGGAAGAAGTACCCAGTTCCTTGGAGTTGGACCTGATGTCAGGAAGTGATGGGTGGATCACGAGGGTCAACCGATGCAGGGCTCAAGGAGCATTCTCTGTGTGAAGAGCCGTGTGAGTTCGTGATTAGGGGAGTTGTGCTTCCCTAGAATTGGCCGAGTATGGTGCGAGTGAGGAATCAGGCGGATTCCATTGCCGAGTGGACGCCAACAGGGGTGACTAGAAGGAAGAACTTCCTAGGAGTTTGGCCAATTACTGGAAGTTTGTACATGGATTGCGCCATGTAGGGTCATCTTTGAATAGGTTTGGTCGGTGCCATACCTTACAGCTTTTTGGTGTGATAAGAGCTGTGATCATCGGAGCCAATTCTGGAACGGCCGGGTTCCAGGCAACCGTTGGAGTAGTGACGCACTTCAGACAAAAGCTGGGATGGTGGAAGGCAGCAGGGGCTGGCCAGGAGTACATTGTCCAACTGTGGCGGGTTTACTCATTGGTCTGAGTTCATTGTCAGGAGGACAATGAAGCTTACGCCTTCTTCAAGACCCATGGAGAGAGGGTTAGCAGCTTCAGATCGTGATAACGAGAAACTTGGTTGACAGAGCAAGTCGGAGCTTGACTCAAGTGTTGGTTAGATGATACCGTTAGTCTATGCCAGTAAGGACATTGGCTATTCAGTCCTATGGATAGGCTAAGACAAAAGCTGAGGTTCCAGATTCCCCAGTGGAAGGGCATTCAGAAGGGTCTGGATGTGTACCCGAAGTTAGGGTGATCGTTCTTGGCGACATGCTGATAACATAGCTTTTGTGAAACCCTGATTGGGAGTACGACAGGGTAAGGTGCAGAGAAAAGAGTTAGTGACTCGGATGCTGCAGCACTAGCTTCACCTTGAGATCTTGAAGCTCGATCTCATGGACATGGTGTCCAGTTTCCCGAAGAAGAAGGGAGCAATAGCAGGGTTACTCTATCGAGTCTCGGAGTACGCTGTTTGGAGCAGTGCCCAGGATTACCCAACTGTGGGCTGCTTGCCGAATCATGGGGAAGTACGCGAGTTACAAGTGGAAGGAAAGAGATCGGTAACCAGTAACCAAGCTCAGTCGGGAGAGGCTGAGATATGGATGCATTACTCAGGAGGAGTATGTGAGACGTTCATTACCTCTTGCACGGTGCAGCTAGAAAATCTGCATTGTGGTCAGCTAACGAGGCTTAGTTCTCCGACGTTGTGGACCGGGGATGGTGCAACGGGCCGAATGAGGAGAAATGCGGACCTGACGGGGAGGGCATATCATTCTGCGTGGAGAGCAAGTGATGCTGACGCTCATGCCCAGATTTTGGGAGAAAATCTGGTGTACCAAGTGAAGGTACGGGTTCCTTTGTGTGTTTTCCAAGGGGATGTGGTCAGTCCGGTTTGAATACTGTCTGTATGGGCTTCTACTACCACCGGCGAATAAGAGGGAGTAGGGACTTTTGAAGCAGAGGTACGTCAACCTGGGGGCTTCGAAAGGGCAGACGGAGTGATTCAAGTGGGAACAGGAAGGAGATCTTTGTGTGAGATGGGTCAAGAGGCAGCGCAGGACTCAAACCTCCGATGAGGACATTGGGTCTCATTGGTGGGGAGACTGTTACGGGGTTTAGCTCGTGGGACAGTCGAGAGCTAGGGTTTGGCGGTTGTCCCTAGCAATCCCGCGTCCAAGTCGGGTGGCTGGTGCTATCCGAGTGTTGAACAACCTACCGAGCATTTATTCGTGATGTGGGCAAGTCCAAGGTCTGACTGGCGCATGTGGTCTATCGGTCGAGTTGCTGTGCGGGCGAGCTACCGTGCAGTACCGATAGCAGGCTGTGGCAGACAATTGGTCGGTAAGGAGTACCGAGCAGGCCGCTACCTGGTACCGAGTGTGGTGCGGGTTCTAGCCGCGTGCAAGGTCAGGGGCTGCCGGGGCATTCTACCAAGCAACGTGGCGGGTAGAAGTGCGGGTTCCGGATGCGTGGGATGCGAGCGACCAGGCATCATGACCAGGCGAGCCAGGCACCAGGGCCGTGCGCTATCGTGCAAATGGGCGGTAGTCACGGGTGCGCAGGTGTGCCGGTGACCGAGCCAAGGAGCGGCAGGGGTTATCGTGCACGCACATGAGTGCTGTGGAACGGGCAGACCAGGGTTCAGTATTGGGGTCGCTGGTTCGATAAGGCGACCACACCACACCAGGAGGGTTCGGTGTTGGTCGAACCAAGAATGCGATCAGTCTTTGCGCCACACCCAGGGGTAGGCTTTCCGGTAATTTTGCTGGAATCCCAGGGGGTGAGTGATGACAAGGCTTGGAGCATGAGGACCGTTGATCGTGGATTGGACGGTGAGGATGCATGCTGAGGACGTGGTGCCCACTAGTCCGGAAGGTCTATATAAGGAGATGTCATCCTTGTGTAGAAATCAAAACAACAAAAGAGAGTTGAGTGTGTGAGTGATCTCAGTGGGGGAGTGAAACTTGGTCAGGCAAGGGGACGCCTTGGGGTTACTGCAGTCAGGCCGAGGAGGGTCTGGAACACCAAGGGGGATTACCGGGGTAGTCGTCCTCCGCCTTTAGGGTCAAGGCTCACACACCTGTTGTTCGGCAACCCTGCGCGGTGAACCGAGGGTTGGGTGAAGTCCTGTCGAGTGAGGGTCGAGAGGCACGGTCGTGGGGTTTGCATGTCCACGACCGGCGGGTAGTCTAGAGGGATTACTTGTGTATATCCTGTATTCACGTTGTAAGAATAGAGGTTGGGATTTATCCTGTAATTGGTGTGATGTATCCGTCATGTTTGTGCACCGTGGTCTAGACCAGTGATTCCGTGGTCTAGAGGCACCGAGCAGGGTACTCGGTACGTGGGGCGTGTAATCACTTGCGACTTGGTGATCGGTGTGTGTGTTCGGTATAGGGGCTGGTAACCTGGTTACGGTACGCAGGCGTTGGTAGGTGGGCGCAGTATCAGGACTGGGTGCGTGCGATACTTGCAGGCGTGCGGTCCAAGGCCGCTGTGCACCACAACACGATTGGGGTGCGGAGGTGGTGTTGGCTGGTGTTTCCAGGGAGGGAAACACGCCACACAGTGGCAGTTTGGGCGAAAATTTTGTCCCCTAAACAGACATGGTGAGTCCAATCCCCCATGTCTGTAATTGGGTGGCAAGTCCAATCTACCATGTCCAATTAATGGCTGATGGGTCAGTCCATCATGTCCGTTACCGGTTGGCGAGTCCAATTCGCCATGTCCATTATCGGCTGATGAGTCCAATCCACCATGTCCATAATTTGGCTAGTGGGTTAGTCCATCATGTCTATTACAGGCTAGCGTGTCCAATCCACCATGTCTATTATCGACTGGTGAGTCCAATCTACCATGTCTGTAATTAGGTGATGGGTCAGTCCATCAAGTCCATTACCAGCTAGCGAGTCCAATCTGCCATTTCCATTATTAGCTGGTGAGTCCAATCGACCATGTATGTAATTGGTTGGCGAGTCCAATCCACCATATCCAATTTATTGCATTTTGGGTTGTCAGGTCCTTTCTGACATGGCCATTATTTGAGTATGAAGGGCGTAGCCCGTGTCAGACTAAGTCAATTCCTTGACTCTCGGTTGCACTCGGTGCATGGTGGTTGAATCTGGGCTCAGGCTGACTAGGTTGTCCACAAGGGAAGATACAACATTTTAAATAATTATACGAACTTAAAAATTTGTTGAAGAACCCGCAACTATAACAAATAATCCTAAAGTCTTCCCCTTTGTGTGTCAAATGTGCTCACAACCTATCCGGCAGATTTTGCATTTAACAACAAAACTTTCCTTTAAGAAGTCACTATATTAAATTTTATAGAAAAGAACGTAATTACTCATAACTATATTTGTGTGATAACGAAAGGTTAAAAACTATGAATGGGTTATATTTGATAAAATATTGATTTCCACAAATTAATTTAATTAAACACTTGATTCATTTTAAGATTTACAAAACCCTAAATAAAATAACCTAATTATATTCAGGGGTTTTACAATATCCCCAACTTAGAAATATTTCGTCCTCGAAATATTATAACAGCCAACAGAAACTAAGAATTAATTATTTATTCGATATCGCTGCATGCTACACAATCATAAGAATCTTATGCCACGAATAGGCTTGGGCATTTCTTTGCCATCTCATGCTTAGTCTCCCCGGTAGCTTCCTCTGATCCTTGATTTCTCCACAATACCTTTACCAAAGGGATTTCATTGTTCCTGAGTGTCTTAATTTCTCTTGCCAAAATGTGAATCAGCTTTTCCTCGTATGTTAAATTTGGTTGTAATTCTAAGTCTTTAAAAGTTGTGATTATATGATCTTTGTCTCATACTTATTTCTTTAGTATTGACACAATATAACATTGTGTACTCCAGCTAGGCTTGGTGGTAATGCTAATCTATATGCACAATTTTCGACTCGATCCAGGATTTGCAACGGTCCTATAAATCTTGGTTTCAACTTCTCTCATGTTCTAAATCTGATCACCCCTTTCCTAGGACTTGTCTTTAGGTACAGAAACTCCCCAACTTTGGACTCTAGGTCCTTCCTTCGAGTATCAGCATAACTCTTTTGTCGATCATGCGCTGCCTTATGCCTTTGTTGAATGAGTTTCACCTTTTCAGTTGCTTCCATCACCATCTCAAGCCCAACTATAACTACTTCGGTAGACTCCAACCGTATAAGGCTTCAAATGGTGCCATCCTTATATAGGCCCAGTAAGAGTTATTATAGGTGAATTCAACCAAGGCTAAGTGTTTCTCCCAATCTCCTTCCCAGTCAAGAATGCAAGCTCTTAACAAATCCTCCAATGTTTGAATGGTCCTCTCACTCTCACCGTAAGTTTGAGAATGATATGCTGTACTTAGCTTGATTTGCGTCCCCATAGCTTTTTGGAAAGCTTCCCAAAAATGGAAATAAATGGGGGATCTCTGTCAGAGATTATCTCTTTTGGAATCCCATGCTGCGTAACAATGTTATTGACATACAATTCTGCTAGGTATTCCACCGTCCTTGATTTTGTGGAGATGAAATGAGCTGCCTTGGTCAGATGGTCCACAACCACCCATATAGAGTCAAGCTTCTTCTGAGTCCTTGGGAGCCTTGCAATAAAGTCGCATGTGACACACTCCCATTTCCAGGTTGGTATTTCTTAAGGATAATGGATAGGTGCTTCACATGCTCTTCTTCATTACTTTAATAGACCAGAATGTCATCCACAAATTCAATGACAAACTTGTCCAAATATTCATAGAGGACCGTGTTGATGAGTGACATAAAGGCCGCTAGTGCGTTTGCTAGACCAAAAGACGTGACTAGAAACTCATAATGTCCATATCGAGTTCGGAAGGCCGTTTTCTGTATGTCTAACTCCTTTACACGCAATTAGTGATAACCAGACCTCAAGTCTATCTTGGAAAATATTTCAGCTGTTCTTAGCTGGTCAAACAAATCATCAATCCACAGTAAGGGATACCGATTCTTGATTGTCACTTGATTGATTTGGGGATAGTCAATACACAGCCAAAGTGATCCATCCTTCTTTTTCACAAAAAGAACCGGGGCTCCCTAGGGTGAAGTACCTGGCCGGATGAAGCCTGCCTGTGACAACTCTTCTAGTTGACTCTTTAATTATGTGATCTCCGCTGGAGCTATGCAGTATGGTGCTTTAGAAATTGGTGTTACTCCAGGTGCTAGGTCAATGGTAAACTCCACTGCCCGCTTCGGAGGTAACCCTGGAAGTTCATCCGGGAATACATCTGGAAACTCTGCTACCACATGAATCATGGACAACTCTTTCATTTTGGACTCAGACTCAACTAGGTTAGTCAAAAAGGCTTTACAACTCTCACCAAACAACTCAACTGCCTCACCGATCGCCACGATACAAGAAGATGGATCAAGCAATGACCCTTGGAAAATGACCCCATCTCACAATTACAAGGTTTTGTCACCACTCTCTACCCTTTACAGTCAAGGAAAGCCTAGTGTGCAGACAGCCAATCCATTCCCAATAATTCATCATAACCTTTTATCCCATATATGATAAGGTTCCACACATAGGGTTTTCCTTGTATATCTAAGGATAGGCTAGTCACCCCCAACATTGTGACTTCATTGTCTCCTGCTGCAATAGTGACTTTATAAGACTTGGGTAAAGGAGATGCTTGGTGTAATGACCCCGCCCGAACCAGACTGGGTGTTACTTAAAAATATAGGTAATGCAAATGTAACATTATAAAACATGAATGAAAATACTGCAAATAAGTCACGCAACATATAATATTAATAATAACAATAAATCATGTTCTCTAAAATATAAAATAACTGTCCCACAGTCTTGGACCGTTTCCCATAGCTACATTTATAACACAAGAGACTAATAAGGAAGTCCAATTTTAATTATCGATTCACCATACCTAAATTGGTAAAAGAACCACCAACTACACTTCTATTCTTCGGTACAATGCTGCTCACCTGCGGAGACAATTCCACATTAGTGATAAAACCACTAAGCCCCATAATTAAATGAATCAAGTCAATAAAATCCTTATTTTCATTTCACTTGTTTTTATTATTATGATTAAACAAGTCCTTAGTAATTATCTCTTAGGTCATTCTGAGATTAGTTAAGTCGTCTCCCAGCTCATTCTGAGATTTGGAGGTATCCCAATTCATTTTGAGATTAGTCATGGTCTCTCTGTTCATTCTGAGATTAGAAATTGTCTCCTAGCTCATTCGGAGATTAGGTGGTCTCCCAATTCATTTTGAGATTAGTCATGGTTTCCTAGTTCATTCTGAGATTAGAAATTGTCTCCTGGCTCATTCTAAGATTAGCTGGTCTCCCAATTCATTTTGAGATTATTCATAGTCTCACAGTTCATTCTAAGATTATAAATTGTCTCCTAGCTCATTCTGAGATTAGGTGGTCTCCTAATTCATTTTGAGATTAATCATGGTCTCCTAGTTCATTCTGAGATTATAAATTGTCTCCCAGCTCATTCTGAGATTAGGTGGTCTCCCAATTCTTTTTGAGATTAGTCATGGTCTCCCAGCTCATTCTGAGATTAGAAATTGTCTCCCAACTCCCTCTAAGATTAGCGTTGGTTCGGCCAATCAATTTTGAGGATTGAGTTCATGGTCTCCTAGTTCATTCTGATATTAGAAATTGTCTCCCAGCTCATTCTGAGATTAGGTGGTCTCCCAATTCATTCTGAGATTATAAATTGTCTCCCCACTCATTCTGAGATTAGTGCCGACAAGGCTACCTGTTTGGGAAAATACAACATTTCATATAGTTATACTAGTTTGGGGAAATACAACATTTTATTTAATTATACCATATAGGGAAAATACAACAATTCAAATAATTATACGCACATGGATATTTTGAACTCGCAGCTGCGAACAATGATCCTAATATGAACGAAAATATAAAATTATACATAAGTATAATTTTATTTGAGTAGAAATGCAATGCAACTAAATGTCTAATATATATATATCATTATTAAATTTTGGCAACATATCAGGTAACCATTCAAAAATATTAAATATTGAGTTCTCCACAAATCTAGTTAGATAATTAATTCTTCATGTGATATAATCATTTAAGTTCTACATTACATTTTAAAATAATTATCTAAATCATAATTAAAACTTAATAGTTGATAAAATTATTATTACTAATAAACAAGTATTAAATTTTCCTTCGCGGTGATAATTACTTAACCCCGATCTTGATGATTTAGTTTACAGTTATAATTTTTAATCACTACTATTATTAATAGCAAATTAATTAATTAAGTTGTTGGATTAAATTATTTAAATTAATTTGTATTATTTAATTAAAAAATATTATTCATTCCATTATTTTAAATTATTCAATTCAATAAAATTTTGAACTTTATTTATTTCCATTAAGATATTTAGGTTCAACGCTACTAATTGCTACTCGACTATAGGTTAATAACTCATTTCTATATTACTAACTCGTTATTATAATAATCACTTTATTTACCAAATATTAAATTTTATATAGTAAAGGTAAATTCTTTATTTTATTAATTACTTTTCACTGTCTGATTTAATTTAATCGTTTGTTATGTGCTTATTAATTATCGATCGTTTATTATATCATTACCGTATTTTAATTACTTATGACCTTGTCAATTTCGTCCAACAATTAGTTAGTTTATTATCTTTATCCCATAACCCATTAGAATAGTTATTTGTAATGATTTATTACGAGTTAGTTTTATTTTTAACTCGAGTCGGAATCGAGTCAATGCATATTTACAAAACTGCCATCTTCTTCTTTTTCTTCTTCCCCAAGGCCATCTTCTCTTCTCCTACCTTCTTCTTTGTACCTCACCAGACCTTGGCACCACCACTTGTAAAACCATGTGACTTGAGTCAGAGTTTTACATTACCAAACAAGTCGGTTCAACCGTTGGTTCGAGTCGAGTCAGTTTCATGAACCACGTGCTGAGTCGAGGCCAGCCATGAGTTATGAGTGATGTGAGTCAGGCGTACTTGAATATATGATGATAAAGTCGAAAAGATGGTGAGAAATGAGTTATCGAAATCTATGAAAGTATGCAGTATTTTTCTTTTTTATTTATGATCGTAGAAGTAGTTTTATGCCGAATAACACATTAGGATGTGTTAGATCATATTCGGGTGGGTTATTAGTTATAGAGCATGTCATTTGGATGTTGTTGTGTTTGTGTTATCTTATGGGGTTTTTAGAATTTATTACGAACTAGTTATTATTTTGACTCGAGTAGGAATCGAGTCAATACTTATTTACGATATTGCCACTTAGAGTGTTTTCTCCTTTGTCTGACACTTCGCCCTCCCAAAACCATCGCCACACATTGGGTTGTCGCCGCCGTAGCTGCCAACACCGCACTGCCGTCGATCAACGCCGCCCCGCCCCGCCGTGCTGCCACGACCCACCCCGGCCACTGTCTTGCTGCCACGACGCCAGAATCGCCCCACAAGTCGTGGCTCCCCCTTGACCTCCCTTACATTTTCCCTTTACTTAGTGCCGCCATCAAAGCTAGTAGTGGGCTTGATCGGAGCGACCGACCTCTCCGACCGAACTCGACGCCACTAATGACAATCATCGACACCGTAGTCGTCCTTGTCGTCACCACCATTGGGACGAGCACACTAAGCAGGTGCTAACCCTTACCCCCTAATGCCCCGCCGGAACAGTTGCTGAAAAACCGCCGGGACAGTCGCTGGAAATCACTTGATCTTCTGCCGAATCCCTCTGATTGAATCCTATCGAACTTCGGATGCCATAGGGTGCCGAATTCGAGCCACGAATCACACGAGGTATAATTTAATTTATTTTAATTATGTAAAAGTACTGATTATTAGAATTACATGTTAGGATTGGTGAATTGCGTGTTATAATTATATATATAGATGTAGAGTTGATTAAGGATAAAATAAGAAATTTGTTCGATTGAGTGGTGTTAAAAATAGAGCCTAAGAAACTAATTAGGGTAACTAGGTAATGATCATGATCTAATGCAAACTAGCCTTAATTAGACTTGCCACAATTGATATAGGTTGATGTGTGTTGATTGATGCGTGATGGATGTATGTGTGATATAGGATGTATAACTACATCATGAGCGGGCTTTAGTATTTAGTTTCAATGTGTAGGTACGGAGTAGGAGCTCGCCGCTTAGGCACGAGGACACACTTGGAGCTTTTACTAGGTCTGTTTAGGACTCGTTCTCTATTTTTATGCTACTCTATTGTGTATTTGATTTATCATGTGCAGGACGAGTTAAGTGGTGTTTTATCGAATCCCACTTAACTGGGTACTAAAGGTGCAATGCAGCGCATGTCTAGACTTCTGGTTTCAAAGGGTACTAAAGGTGCATGCCTGAGAGTACTCGGCCCTTGTAATCAGGGCCAGGAGCAATACGGAGGACGTAGAGGGCTGAGACGAATGGGAATGACTTGCCGCGGAAGAGATAGATGAAATGGCCAATGAAAGAGAATGATATAGAAAGGGGATGTTGTCGACCCGAGGGTGACGACTTCCATATGTGCTCTGATGAGAGTTCTTGAGGAAGTATATGGTTTTCATTCAACAGGAGAGTTTGCTCTCCTGTGCCAAATTGATATTAGTTATTTTCCAGGCCGGTAACACTCGTTACTGACGGTTTATCTATATATATGTAGGTGAGAAATGCGAGGGATGAAAGCTGCCGAGATTATGGAGGAGCAGCACGGAACCGCGCACACGTGTACCTGCCACGTGTAATGTATAATGATGGTGTGTTAATGCTGTGTGAATGATAATGAGAATGTTTTTGTCTTGATAAATTGCTTCTTATGAGACGAACGGATAATTGTGAATGAGTAGGGAGCCTTGGAGTTCAGACTCGGCTCAGACGAAACGAAAGAGATAATGACTGAATGCCATGTAAATTGTTATGTTTTATAGTATTTTGATAAAATATTTATATACCCTTGTTGTCGGCAGGTTGGCCCCTATTGTACTTTTAGGAGAGACTCTGTTCATTTCTCCATAAATATTAATGAATTTTTATTTAGATTTCTTGCTTGTTGAATGGTTTTGTTTTCTTGCATATTATCACATTCATGTAGGACTCTGTTAGAACCCAATTGTTCCCATTTATGCATCTCATGGTTGCTTCCCCATCTTAAGACACCGAGGGTAGATCCGGGTCGGCTTAACCGAACCAGTACATTAGTGAACGGTTTGGTCGCCAGTGACATTTCCTGGTTGGTTCACGGGTGAGCCGAAATGGGGCGTTGCACCACTGGTCACATCCTTCTTCAATTACCCAGCAATCCAATTGAACAACCATATAAACATCCCAACACAACATCAACAACAACATAAAAACAGGCAAAGATGAAGCCTAACGTCCATGTTTTACAGCAGCTATCCAAGGTGACGTCGTGCACCAAACCAGGCCTGATATCTTCCTCTTCAACCGAAAACCAGACCACATCCTTCACTCCCTTCCCTACCAATCCAATTGGAAGTATAAAGCTTGTGCTTTACGGCAACTATCCACTTCAAACTCCATTCTGCACCAAGGCGAGCGACTCCTGCCCAGCAGCACAGCTTGGACTGCAAGGTGCACTCCGTCTAGCCAGCAGCACCGCAGGGAACACTTCTCTTCTCCCTGCACGACAACCCAACGTCAACGCCAAGCGCTGCGAGCTTGCACGGAGTGAGTCTTTGGCCAGCAAACTGGCTTGGATGTCTAGAATCTCCCACAGCGTCGCACACTACAACTACGTCCATAACCACTGAAATTCCGCCACCCATCAGAACCCCAGGACAAGGCAATGCCACGCTTCGACCCAGCAGTGAGAGAGGTTGTCGAGGGTGTGAGGGCTGCCTTGAAATCTTTGTTTACAGTCGCCTATCATTGCCCAACTTCAGACCCGTCGGCCATGGCGAAACTCTAATTTCCAGTTTAGTTTTAGTTGTTATTGTTGATTTCAGACTTTAATTCTCAAGTTTATCAAGCTTATTATCAATTAAAAAGTCATATGAATGCAAGAAAATGAAGAAGAGTGAGATAGGAAGGATACCCAAGCAAGGAAGAAAGACCGGCAAGGAAGAGGAGAACTAGGCGGCTAAGGTGAGGAGGACGCCCCTACACCCGTATGTGAAAAATGACATCCTCTTTCAAAATTTATAAAAATGAAAATGACGGCTAGGGTATGTGAAAACACCCGTATTTCACTTAACCGGGTAACCAGGTAGATAATAAAATATAATAATTAACCCGGTAGAATTAGCTGGGTAAAGAATATAATACGTTCGGTCCTTTCTAAACCAAGTCGAATATACTATTTTTTTCCACTTTTTTGTCCACTGTCTTTACAATCCTTCTCAATGTCCTCGACTTCAACCGCATAGAGTTTTGCCTTCCCTTTGTCTACCAGTTGTACAGGTGTCGGGTAACGAATAGGAGCTGGTGGCTCCCTTTTCGCAGGCTGCTCCTGTTGTTGTTTCGGAGGTTGACAACACTCCTTCTGCATGTGCCCCGTCCTTCCACAGTTATAGCACCTAGGGGGCTCTCGCATGTCCTTGATTGCATCTTGTTGAAATTTTTACATTATCGATATGGAGGCTCCTCAAGCTTCCTTTTGAGGTTCCTCTCAATGCTGACGGGTCAGCCCATCATGTTTATTACTGACTGGGGAGTCCAATCTGCCATGTTCGTTATCGGCTCATGAGTCCAATCCACCATGTCCGTAGTTGGCTAGCGAGTCCAATCCACCATGTCCAATTTATTAGCTGATGGGGCATTCCATCATGTCCATTACCGGCTGGCGAGTCCAGTCTGCCATGTCCGTTATCGACTGGTGAGTCCAATCCGCCATGTCCAAATTATTGTATTATGGGCTGTCAGGTTCTTTCGAACATGGCACTCAGTTCATGGTGGTTAAATCTGGGCTCAGGCTGACCAGGTTGTCCTGAAGGGAAAATACAACATTTTAAATGTTTATACTGACCTGAAAATTTGGTGAAGAACCCGCAACTATAACAAGTAATCCTGAAGTCTTCCCCTTTGTGTGTCAAATGTGCTCACAACCTATCCAGAGGATTTCTCATTTAACAACAGATCTTTCGTTTTTATCGAAGAATATGTGTGGAATTGTAGAAGTCTTTACATTAAATTTTATAAATATGTGTGGAATTTAAGAAGTCACTATATGAAATTTTATAGAAAAAACGTAATGACTCATAACTATATTTGTGTGATAATAAAAGGTCAAAAACTATGAATGGGTTAGAATTGATAAAATATTGATTTTTGATAATTATTTTAATTAAATAAGTGATTCATTTTTAGATTTACAAAACCCTAAACAAAATAACCTAATTATTTTGAAGGCTTTAAAATCGTGTAGCCGCTGCCTCGACATCACCGACCCTCCCATGACCTTCCCTAACTGGAGGAGAGCCCAACGCCACCCATCCCGGATAGATGTCTTCACTCCCATCGTTGACCACCTTGTATAGCCATTTTCCCACTAGCCACTATAAAGACTATGGAATATATATATATATACATACATATTCAACACGGTTGGGAAGGATCGAACTTTGGAGAAACTATTATTATTATTATATTAGTGTTATATTATATTCTCTACCCAGTCTGAGTTCTGCCAAGGATGAAGCTGGAAGAAGAGAAGGGACAATGAGAAGAAGAAGAAGACGAAGAAGCTCACGGTGGCAAATTTGTAAATACTGGTTGACTCGATACCAACTCGTGTTAAAAATAATACGAACTTGTAACAAATCTTTAAAAATAATTATTTTGATCGGTTAAGGGTTAAAGTTACTAAACTAATTAATTATTGGACGAAATCGACACAGACATAAGTAATAAAAATATGGTAATGATAAACGGTCTATAATTAATTGTCACACAACAAGCGATTAAATTAAATCGGGCAGTAATAAGTAAATAATAAAATAAAGATTTTACATTTACCATATTAAATTTAATATTAGGTAAATAAATGATTATTTTAAAAATGATTCAGTAATATAGAAAATAGGTTATTAAACTATAGTCGGGTAGCAATCACTAACGTCGAACCTAAATAGCATAATCAAAATAAATAAAGTTTGAAATTTTATTGAGTCGAACAATTTAAAAAAATTGGATTAATAATATATTTAAATTAGAATAATATATTTTTTTTCAAATAATTAAATTGTACAACTTGTTGAACTAAATTGCTATGAATAAGGATAGCGATTAAAGATATAAAACCGTAAAGTAAATTATTAAGATTGTGGTTAAGTAATTATCGTCTCAAAGGAAAATAAACTAATAATCGTAATTAAATATTTGTTTATAAGTTGATAATTATTTTATTATTTATTAATTTTTAATTATGATCTAGATTATTAATGTAAAGTAGGATATAAATGATTATATCACATGAATAGTTTAATATTTAATAGTGTGGAAAATTAATAGTGATATATATATATATATTAGTCATTTAGTTGTATGCATTTCTACTCGAATAAAATTATACTTACATATAATTTTATGTCCTCGTTTAGATTAGGATCATTGGTCACAGCTGCAAGTTCGAAATATCAAGGTCCATATAATTATGTAAAATGTTGTCTTTTCCCTTGTGGACAACCTGGTCGACCTGAGCCAGATTCGACCACCATGCACTTAGTGCAACCGGGGTCAAGGTATTCACTCAATCCAACACAGGCTATGCCCTTTATAATCAAATAATAGACATGGCGGATTGGACTCGCCAGCCAATTACGGACATGGTGGATTGGACTCACTAGCCGATAACGGACATGGTGGATTGGACTCGCAGCCGGTAATGGACATGATGGATTGACCCATCAGCCAAAAATTGGACATGGCAGATTGGACTTGCTAGCCAATTACGGACATGGAGGATTGGACTCACTAGCCGATAAAGGACATGGCGGGTTGGACTCGCCAATCGGTAATGGACATAATGGACTGACCCATCTGCCTATAAATTAGACATGGCAGATTAGACTCGCCATCCAATTACAGTCATGGTGGATTGGACTCACCAGCCGATAACAAACATGGCGGATTGGACTCTCCAACCGGTAATGGACATGATGGACTGTCCCATCAGCCAATAAATTGGACATGACGGATTGGACTCGCCAGTGAATTTTGGACATGGTGGACTGACCCATCAGCCAATAGATGGACATCATGAACTGACCCATCAGCCAACTAATGGACATGGTGGATTGGACTCACCAACCGACAAAGGACAAGGCGGATTGGACTCGCCAGCCGGTAATGGACATGATGGACTAACCTATGAGCCAATAGATGGACATGGTGGACTGACCCATCAGCCAACTAATGGACACGGTGGATTGAACCATCAGCTAATTAATGGACATGTTGGAATGGTCACAACAACCGTTATTATAGATAATGATAGGGAGTTTAAGGACTTATTTTATTTAATTATGCTGCTTAGTGTTTAATCACTAAGGTGGAATTGCCTCCGCAGGTTAGCAGTTGGAACTAAAGATTAAGAGACAACAGGGTGGTTCTTCAACCATCTGAGATGGTGAACAAATAATATGAACACTTATCTTTTTACTTTTCTTGTGTTATAAATGTGGCTATAGGAAACGGTCCAAGAATGTGGGATAATTATTACATACATTGTCATTTGAAACATAAGTTCTTTTGAGTTAGAAATGCTAGACTTATTTGATTTTATATTATTGATGTAACCTTTTAAGTAACACCCGGTCCGGTTAGGACTGGTTGTTATAGGGTTGGCTTTGTTAAATTTAAGTAACACCTGGCTAGAAAGGCCCACAATATCGTGAAACATGACGGCTCGTTACAATAGGAGAAGAGAAGAAGGTCAGGGAAGAAGAAGATGGCAAATCTGTAATATATTCTTGACTCGACATCGACTCGAGTTAAAAATAATACTAACTCTTAATAAATCTTTAAAAATAATTATTCGAATGGGTTATGGGTTAAAGTTGCAAAACTAATTAATTATTATACGAAATAACAATAAGTAATAAAACATGGTATTGATAAACGGTCGATAATTAATTAGTATGCAATAGGTATTTAATTTTATTCAGATGGTTATAAGTAATTAATAAAATATAGATTTTACCTTTATCATATTAAATATAATACAAGGTAAAAAAATAATTTTTTAAGAACGAGTTAATAAGGTGGTAAATAAAGTGATTATTTTAATAACGATAAGGTAGAAAATGAGTTATTAAATTATAATCGTGTAAATATCACAAGTGTTGAACCTAAATAACTTAATGAAAATAAATAAACTTCGAACCTTTATTGTGTTGAGTCATTTAAAATAATTACTAATATCTTTAAATGAGCACAATACAAATCATTTTAAATAATTTAATTGAACGACTTAATAAATTAAATTACTTTTAATAATGAAAGTGATTAAAGATTAAAACTGTAAATTAAATCATCAAAATTGTGGTAAAGAAATTATCATCTCAAAGGGAAATATTGTAAAACCCGTGACTCGAGTCAGCGTTTTACGTAACTGAACTAGTCGGTTCGACCGTTGGTTCGAGTCGAGTCAATTTCATGAACCACGTGCTGAGCCGAGGCCAGCCGTGAGTTATGAGCGATTAGAGTCAGATGTACCTAAATATATGATGATAACATATAGAAGATGGTGAGAAATGAGTTATCAGAATATATGAAAGTATCAGAATATGAGAGTCAGGTGTACCCGCCTTGCCGTGCTATCGTCGTGCCGCCATGACCCACCCCAGCCAGCGATCTCATGCCAGCGCACCGCCACGACTCCGTGAAGCCGCCTCGGCCGTCGCCACTCCGAGCATGATTCTGCCGCCATCCAGGCCGTGCCGTCACTGCTGTGGTCCCGACGATGCCGACATTTCCCCCACCATCCCGAGCGCCGTCGAGGCCGGCCGCAGCCCTGATCGGAGCACACTGTCGCCGCTTACAACGGCCATTGCCGCCCCGGCTGCTTTGTTTGACACCGCCATTGGACCAAGCCCGTCGAGCTGGTGCTGATAGACCCCCTGATTGCCCCGTCCTGAATCATTGTCGGAAAACCGCTGGAATCCGCTGGAAAACCGCCGACACTCGCCGCAAAACTGTCGGAACAGCCGGAAAATTGGATTCAAGGGAAATTCGCCGGATCATCAGCCGAATGCACCTAGTCCAATCTGATCGGACTTAGGATGCCGCTAGGTGCCAAATTCGAGTTTCGAGCAACGAAACGGAAACCCTAGCCGTCGCCGATGTCAGGAAGAGAAAGGAACGAGAATTCCAGATGCTGAGGCAGGGACCCATGACGGTGGTACAATATGAGACTAGGTTTAGTGCTCTAGAGAGACTTGCACCAGACTTGGTGTCCACAGAAGAAAGAAGGATAGAGCATTTTTATGAAGGCCTCTATCACAAGATCAGGATGGACTATTTGGATAGGAAGTTCGCTACTTTCGGTGATGTTGTGAGAGCTGCAAGCAGGAAGAACGAGTTATAGCTGCTAGACCTTGCCAGGATGTTGACCAGAGGCAGCAACATTCGAGGCCGTATCAGCCAGAGTAGGGAGAACAGCAGAGACATCGGTTAGATGCACCAGTTGCCATGAGGGCTATGGATGCCAAAGTTCAGGGCTACAGAGCACCAATCTATCAGAATTGCCGACGTCATCATGGAGGTGAGTGCAGAGCAAGCACAGACGCATGCTATAGATGTGGTCAGCCAGGACATAGAGCTATAGAGTGTAGAGTGGACGCAGACGTATGCTATAGTTGTGGTCAACCAGGGCATAGAGCCACAACTGGTCCAACTGGCCAGACCCAACAGGTGACGCTCCCAGCACCTCCGCAGAAACTTGCACTCCCAGCTCCCCAACAACAACCACAGCAAAGAGGCAGAGACCAACATCCACTGAGGTAGCAGCTGAGAGGACTTGTAGCTATCATGATAGGACAAGAACAGCAAGCCTTGGATCAGAGAGGAATGCAAACAACACCACCACCAGGACCATCCATTTCGGTACCACCATGGACAGCTGGGATGGACACAGCCACGATTGCTGAAGCATTGGAAGATGCGACAAATGTGACAAGTACGCAAGCATCTCACTTCAGATTTCACATTTAGTAGATAGCCACTAGAGTGAAACCTCCTTAATCTAAAATTTCGAGGACGAAATTTTTATAAGGAGGGAATGTTGTAAAACTCGTGACTCGAGTCAGGATTTTACATTACCGAACCAGGTGGTTCGACCGTTGGTTCGAGTCAAGTCAGTTTCATGAACCGCGTGTTAAGCCGAGGCCAGTCGTGAGTTATGAGTGATGAGAGTCAGGTGTACATTAATATATGATGATAACGTCGAGAAGATGGTGAGAAATGAGTTATCAGAATATATGAAAGGTAGCAGAATTTTTTTCCTTTTATATGTTTGATCGAAGAAATAGTTTTAGGCCGAATAACGCGTTAGGGCGCGTTGGATTATATTCGGGTGGGTTATTAGTTATAGAGCATACCATTTGGATGTTGTTGTGTTTGTTTTATTTTATGGAATTTTTCCATATTTTTTAAGATTTTTTAGAATTTATTACGAACTAGTTATTATTTTGACTCGAGTAGGAATCGAGTCAATACTTGATTACGAAACTGGCATTGAGGCTAATTTTGCCCCCTCCCAAACCCTCGTACTCGTCGCTGCCGCCACCGACTCCGTGCTGCCGCCAATCGACACCGCCCCGCCTTGTCGTGCCGTCGCCGTGCCGCCACGACCAACCCCGGACAGCAATCGCCTGCCAGCGCGCCGCCGCGACTCTGTGAAGCCACCTCGGCCATCGCCACTCCGAGCCTGATTCCACTGCCGTCCGGGCCGCGCCGTCACCGTTGTGATCCCGACGACCTCCCCCTCGTCGTCGCCGACATTTCCCCCACCATCCCGAGCGCCGTCAAGGCTGGCCGCAGCCCCGATCGGAACACACCGCCGCCGTCGCCCATTCTCAACGCCGCCGCCGACGGCCATTGCCGCCCCGGCTACTTTGTTTGACACCGCCATTGGACCAAGCCCATCGAGCTGGTGCCGATAGACCCCCTGATTGCCCCGTCCCGAATCATTGTCGGAAAACTGCCGAAATCCGCCGGAAAACCACCGACACTCGCCGGAAAACCGCCGAAACCGCCAGAAAATTGGATTCATGGGAAATTCGCCGGATCATCCGCCGAACGCACCTGGTCCAATCTGATCGGACTTCGGATGCCGCTAGGTGCCGAATTCGAGTTTCGAGCCACAAAATGGAAAGCCTAGCCGTCGCCGATTTTCGACGACGAGAGGTATAATTTATTTTAATTTAATTATTTGAAAGTATTGATTATTAGAATTGCATGCTAGGATTGGTGAATTGTAAGTTATAATAATATATATAAATGTAGATTTGATTAAGAAAAAATATGAAATTTGCTTGATTGAGTGGTGTTAAAAATGGAGGCTAAGAAATAAATAAGGGTAACTAGGTAATGATCATGATCTAATGCAAATTAGCCCAAGTAGGCTTGTTAGAATTGATATAGGTTGATGTGTGTTGATTGATGCGTGATTGTGTTGATTGTGTGTGCATGGTATAGGATGTGTGATTCATCATGCGGGTGTTAGTTTTTAGCTTGATTGTGTAGGTATGGTGTAGGAGCTTGCCACCTAGGCGCGTGGACCCGTTTAGAGCTTCTACCGGGTCCGTTTAGGACTCGTTCTTTGTTTTACGCTATTCCATTGTGTATTTGATTTATCATGTGCAGGACGAGTTATGTGGGATTTTATCGGATCCCACTTAACTCGGGCCATTTACCTAACAGTTCTTTTTCCGGATTAATAACCCTTGAGGACGAGATCCCTCGAGTTTGTTTTCTAACTTCAAATCCAGCTCATGTTGCCTTCAGGCCTCTTGTATAAATCCCGACCCAGACCTTTATATTTGTATAGTTTTCGTGTTTTGAGTGAGAGATTGAATCAGGGAAATCCGACTACCGTGCTACGCGACCAGGCACGTGTGTGTCGATAGTGGGCTCTGGAATGGTGTGCTGCCCGTTTCATTCCCGAGGGATCCTGACAACTCCACCTTTGAGTTCCTCAAACCCGGAGAAGTGTGGAGGTTCACGGGTACTGCATTGACTTGTGGTATCAAAGGGTACTGAAGGTGACTGCCTGAGAGTACTCGACCTTCGTGCTCAAGGCCAGGAGTAATATGGAAGGTGCACAGGGCGGAAAGGAATGAGATTTGATGCAAGAAGCAATAGAGAAATGGCCGAGGCATGAGAATGTGAAAGATAGGGGAACACTGTCGACCCGAGGGCGATGGCTCCCGTATGTGCCCTGATGAGAGTTCTTGAGGAAGTATATGGTTTTCATTCAACAAGAGAGTTTGCTCTCCTGTGCCAGATTGATATTAGTTATTTTCCGGGCCGGTAACACTCGTTACTGACGGTTTTTCTATATATATGTAGGTGAAAAATGCGAGGGATGAAAGCTGTTGGGACTGCGGAGGAGCAGCACGGAACCGCGCGCACATGTACCTGCCGCGTGTAATCTATAATGACGGTGTGTTATTGCTACGTGAGTGATAATTTTGATGTGTTTGTTTAGATAAATTGCTTGATATGAAATGAATAGATAAATGTGAATGAGTAGTGAGTTTGGAGTTTAGGTTCGGTTCAATTGAAACGAAAGAGGTAATGATGAATACTACGGTAGATTATCATGTTTTATTGTATTTTAATAAAATATTTATATACTCTTGTTATGGATAATTTTTAATTAAAAATTTCTTGCCGTTGCATGGTTTTGTTTTGCTTGCACATCATAGCGTGAATGTAGGATTATGTTAGAACCCACGCATCCCATCCATGCATTTTATGTTTGCATCTCCATCTTGAGACACCGAGGGCAGATTCGGGTCGGCTTAACCGAACCCAATAGAATAGCAAACAATTCAGTCACCGGTGACATTTCCGGGTCGGTTCACAGGTGAGCCGAAACGGGGTGTTACAAATATACTAATAATAGTAATTTAATACTTAATAATTATTTTATTATTACTGAAGTGTGTATTATGATTTAGATAATTAATTTAAAATGTAAAGTAGGACTTAAATGATTATGTCATGTGAATAATTTAATATTTAAGATTGTTGAATGTTGCTTGCTTTATGTTGTCGAATTTTGATGATGATATATATATTAGTCATTTTGTTGCTTACAATTCTACTGAAATAAAATTATACTTACGTATCATTTTATGTTCTCGTTTAGATTAGGATCATTAGTCACAGTTGCAGGTTTACTTACGAACTATCCAAGTCCGTATAATTATTTTAAATATTGCATTTTCCCTTTTTGGTAGCCCTGGTCGGCCTGAGCCCAGATTCAACCGCCATGCACCGAGTGCAACCGAGGTCAAGGAATCGACTCAGTCCGACACGGGGCCGCACCCTTTAAAATTACTATGTGGGAGTCATGGTCGACTTGAGTTCATATTTGACCACCAAGCGCCAAGTGCAATCGAGGTTGACTCAATTCGGCACAAGGCAGCACCCTTTGAAAGATTAATTACCCGCCGCCAGGCCGAAAGGGGTGACAGGACGCAGTGGTGCAAGATGGCTCATTATGCACTAGTGATACTGAGAGGGTGAGTCAATGTCAAATATCAGTAACTACAGGCCGTGGGCCACGTGGCGTGCGTGCGCATGCATGGGATGGTAGCTGGATGCGGTGGCGACCCCTCCCAGCATATTAAGAGCTCAACATAGGCTCATAACAACTAAAAGGCTTGTGAAATGATAATATGGATTATATTTACTTGTTTTATTTAATTATGTGGCTTAGTAGTTTCATCACTAACGTGGAATTGCCTCCTCAGGTGAACAGCTTTGGACTAATGAATAAAACTGTTGTTGGTGTTTCTTTTATGAACCATGGTTTGGTGAATTGATAATAAATTGGACTTCTTTTTGTTCTCTTGTGTTATAAATGTGGCTATGGGAAACGGTCTGTCACTGTAGGATTTTGAGTTACTTTATTTTTATGTATTGTCACATGCTATCAGAACATGATTTATTTTTGTGATTTATAAATTTTCTGGACTTAGTAACAATGTTATGATTCATGTTCATGAATAGTATGTTTACTATATTTAACTTTTTAAGTAATGTCATGACCGGTGAGGGCGGGTCCTTTCAATCGCTACCTTCTCTGTAACGACCTGGCCATTTTTCACAACATTGTGGCCCAAGTTGGCCAGGTGTTACCAAAATAAAACTACTAAATGCCGAGTAATAAGTTATAAAATAATAGTTCCCACAGTCTTAGATCATTTCCCATAGCCACATTTATAACTCAAATCAAAATAAAAAGAAGTCCCATTTATTACCCATTCTCCTAACCTGACTATCCTATCATACTTTTATTCTACCTTATTTGAGCTGAAATCAAACAATCTTGATTGGCCTACATACCCATGTCCGGATCAAGCTCGATGTAGTTCTATTGGCTGATGGGTTAGTCCATCGTGCCACTATAAAATATTGGGCCGATGGGTCAGTCCATCGTGCCCCCTTATTGGCCGATTGGTTCATTCCATCGTACCCCCTATTATGTTGGGCCGATGGGTCCATTCCACCGTACCCCCTATTGGCCGATGGGTCCATTCCACCGTACCCCCTATTGGCCGATGGGTCCATTCCACCGTACCCCTTATTATCCGATGGGTCCATTCCACCGTGCCACTTATTATGTTGAGCCGATGGGTCCATTCCACCGTACCCCCTATTGGCCAATGGGTCCATTCCACCGTACCATTTGTAACCACCTAGCCCAAAGTGCAAAGTAATGGGCCAAGTCATTTCTTTAAAATGGGTACCCCGAAAGTTAAAGATCTATAGTCCATTCCCACTTATAAAAAGGATCTTCTCCCAGTAGGTATTAGATGTGGGACTAAGTTGAGGGATCTCACAATCCACCCACCTTAGGAAATTTCATCCGCGAAATGCCTATTCTTGGCCCGTTGCTAGCCCCAGCCCACGTCTTTTCTTGCCCGTGACCGGCAGCCTAGCCAACGTTTCTAGTCTTGGCCCATTCCTAGCCCAGCCCACGACCTTTTTGGCCCATGACCAGCAGCCTAGCCAACGTCCCTAGTCCATCCCACCATCTAACACGGAACCAGATTGGCTCTGATACCATTTGTAACGACCCAGCCCAAAGTGCAGCGGCCATTTTTCACAACATTGTGGGCCTAGCTGGCCAGGTGTTACCAAAATAAAACTACTAAATGTCGAGTAGTAAGTTATAAAATAATGGTTCCCATAGTCTTAGACCCTTTCCCATAGCCACATTTATAACTCAAAACAAAATAAAAAGAAGCCCCATTTATTACCCATTCTCCTAACCTGACTATCCTTTCATTCTTTTATTCTACCTTATTTGAGCTGAAATCAAACAATCTTGATTGGCCTACATACCCATGTCGGGATCAAGCTCGATGTAGTTCTATTGGCTGATGGGTTAGTCCACCGTGCCACTATAAAATATTTGGCCAATGGATCAGTCCATCGTGCCCCCTTATTAGCCGATTGGTTCATTCCATTGTACCCCCTATTATGTTCTAGTTCTATTGGCTGATGGGTTAGTCCACCATGCCACTATTAAATATTGGGCCGATGGGTCAGTCCATCGTGCCCCCTTATTGCTCCATCGTTTCATTCCATCGTACCCCCTATTATGTTATAGTTCTATTGGCTAATGGGTTAGTCCACCATGCCACTATAAAATATTGGGCCGATGGGTCAGTCCATCGTGCCCCCTTATTGGCCGATTGGTTCATTCCATCGTACCCCTTATTATGTTGTAGTTCTATTGGCGATGGGTTAGTCCAGCATGCCACTATAAACTATTGGGCCGATGGGTCAGTCCATCGTGCCCCCTTATTGGCCGATTGGTTCATTCCATTGTACCCCCTATTATGTTGTAGTTCTATTGGCTGATGGGTTAGTCCACCATGCCACTATAAAATATATGGCCGATGGGTCAGTCCATCGTGCCCCCTTATTGGCCGATTGGTTCATTCCATCGTACCCCCTATTATGTTGGGCCGATGGGTTCATTCCATCGTACCCCCTATTATGTTGGGCCGATGGGTTGCCACTATAAAATATTAGGCCGATGGGTTCATTACATCGTACCCCCTATTATGTTGGGCCAATGGGTTCATTCCATCGTACCCCCTATTATGTTGGGCCGATGGGTTGCCACTATAAAATATTGGGCCGATGTTTATTTATGGACTATCCGTTCCATTCTGACATGTCCATTATTAGATTTTGAACAATGCGGCTAAAAAAAAAGGGTTTCTTGAAGCTAGCCAAACGTGAATTTCATATCTGCCATCTAATTTGCAACCATACAATATATCAACACCCAAAGACCTATTGCAATTTATACCAGAATGTTCTAGCAACTTAGCAAGGTATTTCAAATGAATTTATGCGTTGCAACCATATATGTAAGAGTTCTAATGGAAAAGAAACTAAGAAGAAGTATGAAATACTTACACCACAATGGAAAGGCACTGGAGAGGAGGCAAGAAGGAGTGGACTGCCTTCCCTCCCTAACCCCCTCCTCCTATATATATATATGCTTCAATGAGTTCCTCAATTAAATTCTCACGTCTATTCATGTATAGGTATTCCCTAGGTTCAACGAGTCCCTTTATTAAATTCTCTTACCCCATCATCCATTCATGAATCAGTATTCTCTAGGTTGGGTTCGTCTTCCCTAATGCCAGAGTTTGGCCTTCCGTCTTCTCTAAGGTTAGGGTTTGGCTTTACGTTGAACCGTTACCGGTCTACTTAATAACCAACCATATCCATTCATCGAAAATAATATTTCATAATACTTAGGTTCAAGTCTTGAAATAAAAATTTTCACATATTTTCACGGTTCTTACAATCTCCCCAACTTAGAAATATTTTGTCCCCGAAATATTATAACATCAACAGGATGATCATGATTAACTATATCTTCGGAACCTCAGGTTGCTCTTGTTGCTTCGGAGGCTGACGACAGTCCTTATGTATGTGTCCCATCCTTCCACAATTGTAGCACCAACGGGGCTCACTGTATAACCCTGAATGCATCTTGTTGCAATTTTTTACATAGTCGACGCGAAATCTCCTGAAACTTCCTTTTGCGGTTCCCATCGACATTCCGTTATGTTCAAAAAAAAATTTTTTCAATGATTACTTAGGTTTGTTAGTGAGTCCACTAATTCACTAATGACATACCCCATTGGAGAAAGATAAATATTGGACTCTTCAACAAGTGGGAATGGACTATAGATTTTTAACATTCGGGGTACCCATTTTAAAGAAATGACTTAGGCCCATTATGTTGCACTTTGGCGAGGGTTGTTACAAATGGTGTTAGAGCCGACCTGGTTCCGTGTTAGATGGTGGGATGGACTAGGGACGTTGGCTAGGCTGCCGGTCACGGGCCAGAAAGGTCATGGGCTGGGGTTAGCAACGGGCTAAGACTAGAAACGTTGGCTAGGCTGCCAGTCACGGGCCAGAAAGGATGTGGGCTTGGGCTAGCAACGGGCCAAGAATAGGCATTTCGGGGACGAAATTTTCCAAGGTAGGTGGATTGTGAGATCCCTCAACTTAGTCCCACATCTAATACCTACTGGGAGAAGATCCTATTTATAAGTGGGAATGGACTATAGATCTTTAACATTTGGGGTACCCATTTTAAAGAAATGACTTGGCCCATTACGTTGCACTTTGGGCTGGGTCGTTACAAACTCTGACCTCATCAATGTCGTAGACGCATCGAGCTTGCCGAGCCGGTAACAATGATGCCCGATACCACCACAATCACGCCGCTTAGCTGCTGCCAGCAATAGTCGCCAGAAAACTACAAGGAAAACCACCAACATTCGCCAAAAAACCACCGAAAAACCAGATTCTCTGGAATTCACCAGATCTTCAGCCAAACTCATCGAGGTGAACCAGTTTGAACTTTGGATGCCACCAGCAGCCGAATTCAAGTCTTGAGCCGTATGACAAAACCATACTCGCCACCGATTGCCAATAATGCAAGGTATAATTAGATTTGTTTTAATTTATTAATGGTTATAATTATTGGCACAACATGCTAGGATTGACGAATTAATGTGCTCGATATTTTTATTGTAATAAAAATAGAAATTTGCTTGATTGAAGTATATTAAAACTAATGCTAAGGAACTAATTAGGTAAACTAACTAACTATTGTAATCTAATGTAACGTAGTGTAGGAAAACTTATGTGTAATTGATGTATGATGTGGTGTGTGTATGCCATAGGAGGTATGATGCATCATTTAGTTAGCGGGCGTTAGCTTTTAGGTTGATATGTAGGTACAGAGTAAGAGCTCACCGCCTAGGCACGAGAACACGGTCGGAGCTTTTGACAGGTTCGTTTTAGGGCTTGTTCCCTGTTTTACACTCTATTTTATTGTATGTTTGTTTTATTATTTTCAGGATAGGTTAATTGGCATTTTATCGGATCCACTTAACTCGGGTCATTAACCGATTAATAACCCTCAAGGATAAGATCCGTCGAGTTTAATTTTGAAAAAAAGATCCATTGCAGTTGCCTTCGGGGCATGTTATATAAATCCCTTTGCAAACCTATATATAATTTTATCGGGTTTCAGTGAGACGAGAGGTGGAAAAACCGACTTGCACATACCATTAGCGGGCGCACGTGCCAATTAAAAAGGGCTCTGGATTAGTGAGTGGGTTGTTCAATTCTCGAGGGATCTTGACAACTCCCATTTTTAGTTATTCACACCCGAAGATATGTGCAGGTTTACGAGTACTGTTTAGTATAGAACACATTCGTACTTTTCGTTCAAAGGGTACTAAAGGTGACTACCTCAGAGTACTTAGCTTTTGTGCTCAAGGCCAGGAGAATTATGAAGCAAAGGAGAGGGTTTAGGATATATTGGTAGTCCAAAGGGGAAAGGAAAATAAGAAAATGCCAAGAGAGGCATCAGACCAGTTAATTCTGGACAATACTAGGTTTGCAGCTCAGTGGCTCCTCACTAGATACCCTTAAGACAGTTCACGAGAAGTATGTATACGTTTTCTTCAAAATGAGAGTCAGCTCTCATTTGCCAATTTGCTATGTAGTTATATTTCTAGACCAGAAACTCTCGCTACTAATGTTGTTCTTCATATATATGTAGGTGAGGATCAAATACTGGATATGTCGAGTTGGAAGGAGGAATAGTGACCTACATTGCATACGCACAGGGATGTTCATCAACAAAATGTTTGTTATGAGTCTTTTGATTGTTTTGTTATGTTTATTGTGAAAATGAGATTCTTATGATGATGATTTTGGGTATATGGAAATGAGTAGAATGAATACATTGGTCGAGACCCAAAATACAGAGAAGATTTTGATGTGTTCAAATTAAACGTTTATGTGAAAAGTATGAAGCCATAGGTATATATTGATTATGTATTTGTACATTTTTTGGCAAGGTGGCCCTTAATTGTACTTTTAGGGAGACTATTTGTTTTATTTCAAAAAACTTTTATGAATTTTATCGTTATTATTAATGGTATGAATTGGTTGTCATGCCATCCATGTAGTAACATGTTATTGTTCGGTTCATTCATCTATGCATAAGGATTGACATCTTTCATCTTGAGACGCTTAGAGTAGATCCACTCAGGACTCCTAAAATTTTAGTTTGGCTCACGAGTGAGCCGGATTCAGGGTGTCACTGTTTGGGAGGTATATTTTTGTCACAGTTTGGGTGTCACAATTGGCATGTTCAACTCTTGGCTGATTTAGTTTGGAAGATATTTTCATACGTGATATGTGTGCAAACACTCCGCCAAGTCTAGCTGGTAGATATATATTTTTGTCCTTGTTGTCTTTGATTTACAGATTTCTCACCAATGGGTAGTATTGTGAAGACTGTGAAAAAAAATAAAAAATAATATATTCGATGCGGTCCGGGAAGGACTGAACGTATTATATTCTCTACGCGGTTCATTCTACCCAGTTAATTATTTAGCCATTTTATTATTTACGCGGTTAAATGAAATGCTAGTGTTGGGGTGTTTTCACATACCCGAGCCATCATCTCATTTTATTTTTATGAAGGACGTCCTCCACAGCTTAGCCTTCATTCGCATTTTCTTCTCCTCTTCTTACCGGTGCCAACTTCTTCCTCTTTGCTTGGGTATCCTTCCTATCTACCTCTTCTTTATTTTCTTGCATGCATATAATTTTAACTGATAATAAGCTTGATAAACATGAGAAGTAAAGTCTGAAATCAACAATAAACAACTAAAACTAAACTGTAAACTGAAATTCGCCATGGCTGACAAGTGCAAGAATTTGGGCAAGGCAGCCGCTCACAACCCCGGTGACCTCTCTGGCTGCTGGGTCGAAGGGATAGCTTGCCCGGACCCTTGCTGCGGATGGATGGTGGAGTTACAGCGGTTTGTGGGCGGAATTTCAAGGATGAACGCTGATTCCAGACACCCAAGGCTCATGCCGTGCATGCTCACAGCGCTTGGCCTTGACGTTGGGTTGTTGTGTAGGGAGAAGGGAAGAGTTCCCAGTGGTGCTGCTGGCCGGACGGAGCTCACCTTGCAGTCCCGGCGGTGCTGCTCTCCATAGACCTACCGATATTTTGGCCACCCAGTACACTACATAGGGATTTCATCTGCCCTACCACTTGCATGACACCTTGACCTCACCACATATCAGAGTGACATACCTATGTAGCAAGTTTTTCTTGGCCTAGTGGAGTTCCCTATTTACGTTGCGCCAGATACCACATGTGAGGATGAGATGTCCCCTATTGAGAGTTCTTGAGCAGTGTGACTTGATTTCCATTAGATTCAGCCTCCCTTCCTATATCTAGAGATGTCAAACGGAGTGGAGTTTTAACTTGAGGATTTCCACTCACCCCTTTGTATGTATCAGTTTTACCATCAGTTTATCCAGAGGATTGAGATGAGTATACGTTAACCAGAGCACAGAGCACATGCCACAGACCAGATGCAGACTCCACAGTCCCATGTGGAGTATGTCATCATACTCCTTGAGACACGCTGTGTATGTACAGGCGTTCTCGCCTCCCTTTAGTAGTAGTTAGTGGCTGTGTAGATAGTCACCTGAGCCATAGTATGTAGTAGAGTCATAGCAGCTATCCTTGTTCTCTTATAGAACAGAGTGAGATATTTGGCTGAGACCGAGTCAACCAGGACCTAGTGACCGGTCTAATTCCTTATATAAGGACACTTGAGAGTTGGACCTAGACTGGCAGTAGTGAGCCATGCAGCTCATTAGTTTATACACTCGACCTAGCAGGAGACTCATAGCATACTTTAGGTTGTTTGTAAAACTTAGAAGTAGAGTTTCCTGAGAGTACATATAGGTGACTTTTCGCAGATGAGGATTAGAGGGACATGGGTAGATGCTAGCAGGTAGGTCTTACCCTCAACGAAGTTTTTCTAGACATAGCCCAGATTAGAGCCTTGTGATACTCTAAAGTATCTATTTGACCAACCCAATAGGCCCTTAGGGGTGACCTAGGGTTTTTCCGCCAAGTTAGCAGTAGGCCTTAGGACAGAAAGGAAGGATGATGGTCATGTCAGAACAGGCACAGACAGCTTAGAAACAGAATGTTGATATTGACAGGATCATAAGCAGAACCCGCCATAAGGGTGCAGCTACAGTGAGGATTTACATGACTATCGAAGAGTAGAGGATACAAATGGTGTGTATCTTGCTTCCAGGTAGTAGTTCAGTAGAACCTCTTTGAGTTAAAATTTCGAGGACTAAATTTTTATAAGGAGGAAGATTGTAAAACCCAAGATCCGAGTCAGGGTGTTATATTCAGAACCGGTTGGTTTGACCGTTATTTTTGAGTCGAGTCAGTTTCAGAACACGTGTACTGAGCCAACACCGGTCTCGTGTATGAGCCATGAGGGTCATGTGTAAACCCAAGTATATGATGATAACGTCATGAACTCAGCAGAAAAAAATGAGTTATCAGAGTATATAAGAGTATGCAGTTCATTTTTTTATTATGATATATAATAGATAGTAGAATTAGTTTTATGTCGTTTACCGCGTTAGTATGCGTTACAGGCATTTTGGGTGGGTTGATAGTTTTAGAGCATATCATTATGATTTTTTGGTGTTGTTTGATTTTATGGGATTTTTCCCAAATTTTTTGGAATTTTTTTACGACTTAAATATTATTTTTGACTCGAGTCAGAAATGTGTCAAGTAATATTTACGACTTTGCCACCATTGTAAAGACAGTGGAAAATTTTTTTTTAATATATTCGACTCGGGCAAGGAATCATCGAACGTTAGAGAATTCATATTAATTATATTATATTCTCTACCCGGTTAAATATTTTATTCTTTACCCGGTTACCCAGTCAAAGGAATTAAATACGGGTGTTAGTGTGTTTCCACAAACCCTAGCCGTCATTACATTTATAAAAGACGTACTCCACCCTAGCCTTCATTCGCATTCTCTTCTCTTCTTCTTTGTCGGCGTGCTTCTTCCTTGCTTAGCTATTCTTCCTATCTCCCTCTTCTTAATTTTCTTGCATGCATATTTTAATTTGATAATAAGCTTTATAATCATGAGGATTAAAAGTTTAAAATTTATAAGAAAACAAATATAATTTTACACTGGAGAAACTAAAATTGCCGAGAGCGTCCCCTCTTTGGCGAAATGGGGAAGCACAGGCAAGGTCGCCGGGAAGCGGTGGTGAGGGTCGTTTTGACGTCAGAAGATGATCATACCCTCTTCATCGATCAGTGTAGAGATCTCACGGGTGTGGTTGCAGGCTTGGGGTGGGAAATGGCCAAAAACAGTAACGGCGGCAAAAACAGGGGCGACGTCGGTGGGGAAGAAATCCGGCCACCCTAGGTGGCGACGGGTTCTAATATGGCCGGGAAGGTAGATAGGTGCTCGAGGGTGACGAGGCGACCACCCAATTGAGGCGGCGACGCTCGCCGACGGTGGAATCGCCGCCGCCAGCGCTCTGCTAGGAGGGAGATGCGGGCGTCGCCACTACTAGAAAATGGCCGGAGGTGGCCGGGGCGACACCACCAGGGCATGGCAGGGCTGGTCGACGACGATTGATGGTGGCCAGAGGTGGTTGTCGGCGGCAGCGGCGGCTGGAGTCGGGAAAAGAGCTCGCCGGGGTAGAAGAAGAAGAAGAAGGGCGGTGGCAATTCTGTAAATACTGGTTGACTCGATACCGACTCGAGTTGAAAATAATACAAACTCGTAACAAATCTTTAAAAATAATTACTTTAATGGATTATAGGGTAAAGTTACTAAACTAATTAATTATTAGTCGAAGTCGACATGGACACAAGTAATAAAAAATACGGTAATGATAAACTGTCGATAATTAATCGGCATAATAAAAGTGATCAAATTAAATTGGACGGTTATAAGTAATTAATAAATAAAGATGTTACATTTACCATATTAAATTTAATAATAGGTAATTAAAGTGATTATTTTATGAACGAGTCAGTAATGTAGAAAATGGGTTATTAAACTATAGTCGGGTAGCAATCACTCGCGTCGAACCTAAATAGCACAATGAAAATAAATAAAGTTTTAAACTTTATTGAGTCGAATAATTTAAAATAATTGTGTTAATAATATTTTTGAAAAATACAAATTATTTAATTGAACAACTTAATTGATTAAATTGCTGTAAATAACAGTAGCGATTAAAAATTATAATCGTCTACTAAATCATCAAGATCGGGGTTAAATAATGTGGAGTAGGATTTACATGATTATGTCACAGGAATAATTAATTATGTCACTAGATTTGTTGATAATTTAATATTTAATATTTTTGGAAATGATATATATATTAGATATTTAGTTGCATGCATCCCTACTCGAATAAAATTATAATTATGTATAATTTTATATTCTCGTTCAGATTAGGATCATTAGTCGCAGCTACGAGTTTGAAATATCTAGGTCCGTATAATCATTTGAAATGTTGTACTTTCCCTTGTTGGCAGCCCTAATCTGCATGAGCCTAGATTCGACCACCATGCTCTGTAACACAATCGGGGTCAAGGAATTGACTCAGTCCGGCACAGGGCCTCACCTTTAAAATTACTATGTGTGTGCTTATAATTATTTCAAATGTTATATTGTCTATATAATTATTTGAAATGTTATATTCTCCCAAACTTGTATAACAATATGAAATGTTCTATTTTCGCAAATTGGTAGCCCTTGTCGGCACTGATCTCAGGATGAGCTAGGAGCCCTTTCTTAATCTTAGAATGAGCTGGGAGACAATTGTCTAATCATAGAATGAGCTGGGAGACAATTTTAACCTCAAGATGAATTGGGGGCCCATGACTAATCTCAAGATGAATTGGGAGACCACCTAATCTCAGGATGAGCTGGGAGCCGTTTCTTAATCTCAGAATGAGCTGGGAGACAATTGTCTAATCTTAGAATGAGTTGGGAGACGATTTAACCTGAAGATGAATTGGGGGACCATGACTAATCTCAAGATGAATTTGGAGACCACCTAATCTCAGAATGAGCTCGGAGACGATTTTAACCTCAAGATGAATTGGGGGACCATGACTAATCTCAAGATGAATTGGGAGACCACCTAATCTCAGAATGAGCTAGGAGACGATTTTAACCTGAAGATGAATTGGGCGACCATGACTAATCTCAAGATGAATTGGGAGACCACCTAATCTCAGAATGAGATAGGAGACGATTTTAACCTCAAGATGAATTGGGGGACCATGACTAATGTCAAGATGAATTGGGAGACCACCTAATCTCATGATGAGCTGGGAGCCGTTTCTTAATCTCAGAATGACTTGAGAGACAAATTACTAATCTCAGAATGACCTAAGGGATATGTTGTAACACCCCGTTTCGGCTCACCCGTGAACCGACCCGGAAATGTCACCGGCGACCGAACCGTTCGTTAATCTACTAGATTCGGTTAAGCCGACCAGGATCTACTCTCGGCGTCTCAAGATGAAGATGCAAATATGAAATGCATGAATGAGAACGATTGGGTTCTAACGCGGTCCTACATGCATGCTGTGATGTACAAGCAAAAACAAGACAAAATAATAAATGAGAAACCAAAAGAAAATATATAATATTTTATGAAAATACGATAACACATAATAATCTACCATGACATTAAATCATTATCTCATTCATTTTTACCCGAGCCGAGTCTGAACTCCAAGGCTCCCTACTCATTCATATTTATCAGTTCGTTTCATAACAAGTAATTCATCAAGACAAAAACATTGTAATAATCATCCACACAGCATTAAACAACCATCATTATACATTACACGTGGCAGGTACATGTGTGCGCGGTTCCGTGCTGCTCCTCCGCAGTCCCGACAGCTTTCATCGCTCGCATTCCTCACCTACATATATATAGAAAAACCGTCAGTAACGAGTGTTACCGGCCCGGAAAATAACTAATATCAATCTGGCACAGGAGAGCAAACTCTCCTGTTGAATCAAAACCATATACTTCCTCAAGAACTCTCATCAGGGCACATACGGGAGCCGTCACCGTCGGGCCGTCGCCCTCGAGTCGACAGCGTCCCCCTTTCTTTCTCATTCTCATACCTTGGCCATTTCTCTATCGCTTCTCGCATCAAATTTCATTCCTTACCGCCCTCTGCACCTTCCATATTACTCCTGGCCTTGAGCACAAAGGCCGAGCACTCTCAGGCAGTCGCCTTCAGTACCCTTTGAACCACAAGTCTAGACATGCGCTGCATTGCAGTACCCGTAAACCTCCACACTTCTCCGGGTTTGAGGAACTCAAAGGTGGAGTTGTCCGGATCCTTCGGGAACGAAGTGGGTTCTCCCCAGCTCCAGAGCCCGCTCTTCCGGGCACACGCCCTATCTGAAGACGTGGCCGCAAGTAACCCTCATTCCATCTCTCACCGAAAACACGAAAACTATATATATATATAGGCCTGGGTTGGGATTTATACAATAGGCCCGAAGGCATCGTGAGCTGGATCTGAAGTTCGAAAACAAACTCGAGGGATCTCATCCTCGAGGGTTATTAATCCGAAATAAAACTGTTGGCTAAATGGCCCGAGTTAAGTGGGATCCGATAAAACGCCACTTAACTCGTCCTGCACATGATAAATCAAATACACAATAGAGTAGCGTAAAACAGAGAACGAGTCCTAAACGGACCTGGTAGAAGCTCCAAACGGGTCCACGCGCCTAGGCGGCGAGCTCCTACACCGTACCTACACAATCAAGCTAAAAACTAACGCCCGCATGATGAATCACACATCCTATAGCATGCACACACAATCAACACAATCACGCATCAATCAACACACATCAACCTATATCAATTCTAGCAAGTCTACTTAGGTTAGTTTGCATTAGATCATGATCATTACCTAATAACCCTAATTAGTTTCATAACTTCTATTTTTAACACCACACAATTCCACAAATTTCATATTTTATTCTAAATCAAATCCACATTTATATAAGTAATTACAATGCACAATTCATCAATCATAGCATGCAAATTCTAATAATCAATACTTTCAATTAATTAAGTTAAAATAAATTATACCTCGCGTCGTCGAAAATCGGCGACGGCTAGGGTTTCCGTTTCGCGGCTCGAAACTCGAATTCGGCACCTAGCGGCGTCCGAAGTCCGATCAGATTGGACTGGGTGCGTTCGGCGGATGATCCGGCAAATTTCCCACGAATCCAATTTTCCGGCAGTTCCGGCGGTTTTCCGGCGAGTGTCGGCGGTTTTCCGGCGGATTCCGACAGTTTTCCGGCAATGATTCGGGACGGGGCAATCAGGGGGTCTATCGGCACCAGCTCGACGAGCTTGGTCCAATGGCGGTGTCAAACAGAGCAACCGAGGCGGCGATGGCCATCGACGGCGGCGTCGAAAATGGGCGGCGGCGGCGGTGTGCTCCGATCGGGGCTCCGGCCGGCCTCGACGGCGGTCGGGAGGATGGGGGAAATGTCGGCAACGGCAAGGGGGTGCTCGTCGGGGTCACACCGGCGGCGGAGCGGCCCGGACGGCGGCGGAATCCGGCCCGAAGTGGCGGCGGCCGAGGTGGTTTCGTGGGGCGATTCCGGCGTCGTGGCGGCGAGACGGTGGCCGGGGTGGGTCGTGGCGGCACGGTGACTGCACGGCGGGGCGGGGCGGCGTCGATTGGCGGCAGCACAGCGTCGGCGGCGGCGGCAGCAACGAGAATGAGGGGCGGCGAGGGTTTGGGTGAGAATGGTCGGGAGGAAGAAGAAGTAGCGTGCGATGGCATTTTTGTAAATTAAACTTGACTCGACTCCGACTCGAGTCAATAATAATAACTATCTCCTAATAAATCCTTAAAAAAATCCAAAAAAATTGGGAAAAATCCCATAAAATCAAACAACACAGCAACATCCAAATGATATGCTCTATAACTAATAACCCACCCAAACTCGCCTATATCGCGTCCTAATTCGTCATTCGGCCCTAAAAATATTCTACGATCAAATAAAAATAACAATCAATACTGCATACCTCCATATACTTGATAACCCATTTTTCATCATCTTTTAGGCGTTATCATCGTACATTTGAGCATACATGACCCTCATCGCTCATAACTCACAGCTGGCCTCAACTCAGCTCGCGGTCCATGAAGCTGACTCGATTCGAACCGACGGTTGAACCGACTGGTTCACTCCCGTAAAACTCTGGCTCGAGTCACGGGTTTTACATAAGTACTCTTTACTGGTGTAATAATAATAATAATAACGAGTGAAATGATAATAAGGATTTTATTGACTTGTTTCATTTAATTGTAAGAACCGTGAAAATATGTGAACGTGAAAATATGTGAAAATTTTTATTTCAAGACTTGAACCTAAGTATTATGAAATATTATTTTCAATGAATGGATATGGTTGGTTATCAAGTAGATCGGTCATGGTTCAACGTAAAGCCAAACCCTAACCTTAGAGAAGACGTAAGGCCAAACTCTGGCATTAGGGAAGACGAACCCAACCTAGAGAATACTGATTCATGAACGGATGATGGGGTAAGAGAATTTAATAAAGGGACTCGTTGAACCTAGGGAATACCTATACATGAATAGATGCAAGAACTTTAATTGAGGAACTCGTTGAAGCATATATATATAGGAGGAGGGGTTAGGGAGAAAAGGCAATCCACTCCTTCTTGCCTCCTCTCCAGTGCCTTTCCATTGTGGTATCTTTGGGTGTTGAGATATTGTATGCTTGCAAATTAGATGGCAGATCTGAAATTCACGTTCGACTAGTTTCTAGAAACCCTTTTTTTAGCCGCACTGTTCAAAATCTAATAATGGACATGTCAGAATGGAACAGATTGTCCATAAATAAATATCGGCCAATAGAGGGGTACGATGGAATGGACCCATCGGCTCAACCTAATACAGTGGTACGGTGGAATAGACCCATTGGCCAGTAGGGGGTCCAGTGGAATGGACCCATCAGCTCAACCTAATACAGTGGTACGGTGTAATGGACCCAACGGCCAATAGGGGGTACGGTGGAATGGACCAATCGGCTCAACCTAATAAGTGGTACGGTGGAATGGACCCATCGGCTCAACCTAATAAGTGGTACGGTGGAATGGACCCATCGGCTCAAACTAATAAGTGGTACGGTGGAATGGACCCATCGGCCAATAGGGGGTACGGTGGAATGGACCCATCGGCTCAACATAATAAGTGGTACGGTGGAATAGACCCATCGGCTAATAAGGGGTACGGTGGAATGGACCCATCTGCCAATAGGGGGTACGATGGAATGGACCCATCGGCCAATAGGGGGTACGGTGGAATGGACCCATCGGCCCAACATAATTGAGGGTACGATGGAATGAACCAATTAGCCAATAGGGGGCACGATGGACTGACCCATCGGCCCAATATTTTATAGTGGCATGGGGGACGAATCCATCAGCCAATAGAACTAGAACATAATAGGGGGTACGATGGAATGAACCCATAGGCCAATAGGGGGCACGATGGACTGACCCATCAGCCCAATATTTTATAGTGGCATGGTGGACTAACCCATCAGCCAATAGAACTACAACATAATAGGGGTACAATGGAATGAACCCATCGGCCAATAGGGGGCACGATGGACTGACCCATCGGGCCAATATTTTATAGTGGCACGGTGGACTAACCCATCAACCAATAGAACTACATCGAGCTTGATTCCGACATGGGTATGTAGGCCAATCAAGATTGTTTGATTTCAGCTCAAATAAGGTATAATAAAAGTATGATAGGATAGTCAGGTTAGGAAAATGGGTAATAAATGAGACTTCTTTTATTTTGTTTTGAGTTATAAATGTGGCTATGGGAAATGGTCTTAAGACTGTGGGAACCATTATTTTATAATTTATTACTCGGCATTTAGTAGTTTTATTTTGGTAATACTTGGCCAGCTAGGCCCACAATATTGTTAAAAATGGCCGGGTCGTTACATAATTATGCGCCTAAGAGGTTTTATCACTATCGCGAAATTGCCTTTGCAGGTGAGCAGTTTTGGGAATAAAGAATAGAAGTGTGGTTGGTGGTTCTTTACCAACCCAAGTATGGTGAATCGATAATAAAGTTGGACTTCCTCATTATTCTCTTATGTTATAAATGTGGCTATCGGAAATGGTTCGAGACTGTGGGACGAATATTTTAAATTATTGAGAATGTTGCGAGACTTTTGGAGATTGAAGCCAGAATTAAGAAGTAAGATTGCTACAGCGCCAAGGAGTACGATAACTGTGTTGATCGACTTAGCAAGGAAAGGTTACTTCTCAGCACAAGAATGCCAGCCCTGTCAGTATCCAAAATAGGTCAGCCGAGCACCAGCAGTAGAACTACCAAGAGAACATAGAGGGGAACCTTAAAAGGAAGTTTGAGGATATTCCGTGGAGGCGGTGAGAAAATTGCAAGAAGATGCATTCAGGGAGATGGAAGGAGCCCTGTAGGTGCTTCAACTGTGGAAGAACAAGACACATATAGTGGAAGTGCCGTCAGCCTCTGAAGCAACAGCAGGAGCAGCCTGGGAAGAGAAGGCACCAGCTCCTATTCGCTACCCGGCACCTACACAACCGGCAGACAAAGGGAAGGCAAAGCTCTATGCAGTTGAAGTCGAGGAAGATGAGGTAGAGGAACACACTGTCCAAGGTAAAATTCTGATTCAATGAGTCATGGTCAATATTTTATTTGATTCGGGGTGTACACATTCATTCATATCATCTCAAACAGTTAAGAGGTTAGGACTCCAACCATCTCCCTTATCTAAGGCCTATAGAGTCACTACTGTAATGGGAGACGGTGAAGTCACAGCTTTAGGAGTGACTAACCTATCCGTAAATATACAAGGGAAACCCTATGTGTGTAGCTTTATCATATATGGGGTAAAAGGGTATGATGTACTATTGGGAATGGACTGGTTGTCTGCACACCAGGCTTTTCTTGACTGTAGAAGGTAAGAGAGTGGTGACAAAACCTTGTAATTGTGAGATGGGAGTCATTTTCAACGGGTCATCGCATGATCCATCTTCTTGTATCGTGTTGATTGGTGAGGCAGATCGAGTTATTTGGTGAGGGTTGTAAAGCCTTCTTGGCTAACTTAGTTCAGGTCGAGTCAAAACCCAAAGAGTTGTCCATGATTCTTGTGGTAGTGGAGTTTCCCGATGTATTCCTAGAAGAACTCCCAGGGTTAACTCCTAAGCGAGCAGTGGAGTTTGCCATTGACCTAGCACCCAGAACAACACTCAATTTCTAAAGCACCATACCGCATGGCTCCAGCGGAACTCAAGGAGTTAAAGAGTCAACTAGAAGAGTTGTTGTCAGGTAGGCTTCATCAGACCAAGTATTTCACCCTAGGGAGCCCCTGTTCTTTTTGTGAAGAAGAAAGATGGATAACTTCGGCTTATGTATTGACTATCGACAAATCAATCAAGTGACAGTCAAGAATCGGTACCCCTTACCAAGAATTGATGACTTGTTTGATCAGCTAAAAACAGCCGAAATATGTTCTAAGATAGACTTGCAGCCTGGTTATCACCAGTTGCAGAGTAAAGGAGTTAGACATACAGAAAATGGCTTTCCGAACTTGGTATGGACATTATGAGTTTCTTGTTAAGCCGTTTGGTCTAATAAATGCACCAGTGGCCTTTATGTCTCTCATGAACACAGTATTTGTGGATGACATTCTGGTCTATTCAAATAATGAAGAAGAGCATGTGAAGCACCTGCCGATTACTGGTCTATTTAACAACTGCACCAGTCTTGACCCTGCCAAATGGTAATGAAGGATTCGTAGTCTTTAGTGATGCCTCTCGGTTGGGTTTAGGATGCGTCCCTTATGCAAGAAGGTAAGGTGGTGGCCTATGCCTCTCGTCAATTGAAGATTCATGAGCAAAATTATGCAACCCATGACTTGGAACTGGCAGCAGTAGTTTTCACCCTAAAGACTTGGAGGCACTACTTGTATGGAGCCCAATTCGCAGTCTTCACTGACCACCAGAGTTCGACGTATATCTTCACCCAGAATGACCTTAACCTTCGTCAGATGGAATATCTGAAGGACTATGACCTCCAAATCCTATACCATCCAGGGAAAGTGAATGTGGTAGCTGATGCTTTGAGTCAGAAGGGCAAAGTGGACAAAAGTCAGCAGTTAGCTAGACTTTGGGCCATGTCAGTAGAAGAGGTAGCTATCAACCCAGTGGAGCAACTAACATGCTTACTAGCAAATATGGTTGTTTCCAATGATTTAGTTGATCGTGTTAAGCTAGCTGAAATGGGTGATGAGAAGCTGAATAAAATGTTGGACAAGATTCCTGACGTTGTAGCTGATTCAAATAGTGTGATTAGATTTAGAGGAAGGTTGTGTGTATCCAAGGATAAAGCACTGAGGCGGGAAATTTTGGAGGAGGCTCATCGGTTAAAGTTCTCGATACACCTTGGAGTTACTAAAATGTATCAGGATTTAAAGTGAGCCTACTAGTAGATTGGGATGAAGAGGGATGTTGTGGATTTTGTCTCGAAGTGTCTGACTTGCCAACAGGTTAAAGCCCAACATCAATTACTTAGAGGACTATTGCAACCTTTAGAAATACCAACGTGGAAATGGGAGTGTGTCACATTAGATTTTATTTTAAAGCTCCCAAGAACTCAAAAGAAGCATGACTCCATATGGGTAGTTGTGGACCGACTAACTAAGGTAGCTCACTTCATCGCCACGACATCAATATTATCAAATTGCATGGGATTCCAAAGGAGATAGTTTCTGATCGCGAACCCCTATTCACCTCACATTTCTGGGAAGCTTTTCAAAAAGCCATGGGAATTCAAATTAAGTTGAGTACAACATATCATCCCCAAACTGATGGTCAAAGTGAGAGGACGATTCAAACTTTGGAAGATTTGTTAAGAGCTTGCATTCTTTACTGGGGGGTGACTGGGAGAAACACTTAGCCTTGGTTGAATTCACCTACAATAACTCTTACCAAGCCAGTATAGGGATGGAACCATTTGAAGCCTTATATGGTAGGCCCTGTAGATCTACATCATGCTGGCTGGAGTCTACCGAAGCAGTTATAGTTGGGCCAGAGATGGTGAGGGAAGAAACTGAAAAGGTGAAACTCATTCAGGAAAGACATAAGGTAGCTCAAGATCAACAAAAGAGTTATGCAGATACTTGAAGGAAGGACCTAGTGTAACACCCCATTTCGGCTCACCTGTGAACTGACTTGGAAATGTCACCGGCGACCGAACCATTCGCTAATCTACTGGGTTCGGTGTCTCAAGATGGAGATGCAAACATGAAATGCATGGATGGGATGTGTGGGTTCTAACGTAGTCCTACATGCATGCTATGATGTGCAAGAAAAACAAAACCATAGCAACAGCAAGAAATTTTAATTAAAAATTCATTAATTTTTACGGAAAATGGACAGAATCTCCTCTAAAAGTGCAATAGGGGCCAACCTATCCACAACTAGGGTATATAAATATTTTATCAAAATATGTTAAAACAAGACAATCTACCGTACCATTCATCATTATCTCATTTGTTTTCATTTGAGCCAAGTCTGAACTCTAAGGCTTCCTACTGATTCACAATTATCCGTTCGTTTCATAATAAGCAATTCATCAAGACGAAAACATCCTAATTATCATTCACATAGTATTAACACACCATCATTACACATTACACGTGGCAGGTCCATGTGTGCGAGGTTCTGTGCTGCTCCTCCGCAGTCCTGACAACTTTCATCCCTCGCATTTCTCACTTACATATATATAGAAAAACCGTCAGTAACGAGTGTTACTGGCCCTGGAAAATAACTAGTATCAAACTGGAACATGAGAGCAAACTCTCATGGAAAGCAAACCATCATATATCTTCCTCAAAAACTCTCATAAGGGCAACTATAAAGGAGCCATCGAGCAGCTGACTCAACAGCATCCCAATCTATCTGGTACTGTGCCGCTCACGACACTTCTTTTTAGTACTTCACGTAAAACTTTAATGTTAAGCCCTCTCCGAACCTTCGTATCTCTCTTGGCCTTGAGCATGTAGGCCGAGTACTATCAGAAAAGTCGCCTTTAGTACCCTTTCAACCATTAGTCTGGACATCCGCTGTACTAAACAGTACCCGTAAACCTCCACGTCCTCTAGGTGTGAGGAACTCAAACGCGAAGTTGTCAGGATCCCTCGGGAATAGAACAGTCCGCTGGCACTAATCTAGAACCCGCTTTGACTGGCACGGCCTCCATTCATGGTACGTGCAAGTCGATTCATCTCCTCCTGTCTCACTGAAAACTCGATAAAATTATTCGTAGGGCTGGGTTGGGATTTATTATAATTGGCCCGAAGGCAACTTGAGGTGGATCTTATTTTCGAAAACAAGCTCGAGGGATCTCATCTTCGAGGGTTATTAATCCAGAAAATTGTTGGCTAAATGGCCCAAGTTAAGTGGGATCCGATAAAATGCAACTTAACTCGTCCTCCACATGGTAAATCAAATAGACAATAGAGTAGCATAAAAATAGAGAACGAGTCCTAAACGGACCTGGTAGAAGCTCCAAACGGGTCCACGCGCCTAGGCGGCAAGCTCCTACACCGTACCTACACAATCAAGCTAAAAATTAATTCCCGCATGATGAATCACACATCCTATAGCATGCACACACAATCAACACAATCACACATCAATAATCACACATTCATCCTAAGTCAATTCTAGTGAGTTTTCAATCTACGTCTCATTAAATCAGGGTAATGAATTAGTTTACCTAATTAATTTCTAAATTTCCATTTGAACACTCATCAATCAACCAATTTCATAATTTTTTATTAAATTACACACAAACATACAGACACGTCAAAAACACGAAAATTCATCTAATTTTCTAGTCTAGCATGCTTCCCTAATAATTATCAAATTTAAGAATTTACGTCGAAGTAATTTATACCTCGCGTCGTGGAAAATCGGCGATGGCTAGGTCCGTTTCGTGGCTCGAAACTCGAATTCGGCACCTAGCGGCATCCGAAGTCCAATCAGATTGCACCGGGTGCGTTCGGTGGATGATCCGGCGAATTTCCCACGAATCCAATTTTTGACGGTTTCGGCGGTTTTCTGGCGAGTGTGAGTAGTTTTCCGACGGATTCTGGCAGTTTTCTGGCGATGATCCGGGACGGGGCAATCAAGGGGTCTATCGGCACCAGCTCGACGAGTTTGGTCCGATGGTGGTGTCAAACAAAGCAGCCAGGGTGGCGATGGCTGTCGACAGCTGAGTCCAAAGTGGGCGGCGGCGGCAGCACACAGCAGTGGCGGCGACAAGGGTTTGGGGTGAGGAAGGTGTCGGGAAAGGAAGTGTAATACTCCAATTGCAGTTTCGTAATTAAGTATTGACTCGATTCCTACTCGAGTCAAAATAATAACTAGTTCGTAATAAATTCTAAAAAAAATCTAGAAAAATATGGGAAAATTCCATAAAATGAAAAAAACACAACAACATCAAAATGGCATACTCTATAACTAATAACCCCCATAGATATAATCCAACACCTCCAGCGACCTTCCCCGACCGGAACGGAGGCCATCGCTGCCGTGGTCGGCCGGATTTTGCCACCCATCGCCGCCGGCCCTATTTTTGCATTTTCCTGTGAGCCGCCACCTCCCTTGGCCACGTCGACCTCATAGATGAGTCGGGCTCGCCGAGCCGGTTCCAAAGGTACCCAAGATGACCACTTTCCGGCCAGTAGACGCCGCAGGCGATTTTTGCCAGAAAACTGTCGAAAGCTGCTGGAAAACCGCAGAAAACCGTTGGAAAACCGGAATTTCTGAAATTCGCTAGAATTCACTGGGTCTTCTATGGGGCTCACCCAGTCGAGCCCAATCGAACGTCAGATGCCATGGGGCGCCAAATTTGAGCTCTGAGACGTGCAACAGGACCCTAGCCGTCACCGATTGCCGATGACGTGAGGTATAATTACCTCTGATTTGATTATTTATAATTGATGATGATTGTGAGCATAGCATGGTAGGGTTGATTTCTGATGTGATTGATAGTGCATGGAGGATAAGTGATGAAGTGATAAATTACATGATGTGATTGATAGTGCATGGAGGTTAAGTGATCTAATGAAGTAAGTAAATTGAGCATGATAATCGTGTATGATGTAACTTAGGAAATATACAATAAAATTGTCATGAATTGGATGAGTTAGAGTTATTTTCATATTTATGGTTATTTGATGGTTGATGATTTTGTGTTTAATTGTGTTGAGTTTGATGCATCATTCAGTTAGAGGGCGTTAGTATTTAGTTTTGATGTGTAGGTACGGAATTGGAGCTCGCCGCTTAGGCGCGATGACACGCTTGGAGGTTCTACTAGGTCCGTTTAGGACTCGACTCTGTTTTACGTCTTTCTATTGTATGTTTATCTTATCATTTGCAGGATGGGTTAAGTGGCATTTTATTGGATCCCACTTAACTTGGGCCATCTAGCCGAACAGATTTTCGGATTAATAACCCCTCGAGGATGAGATCCCTCGAGGATGATTTTGAAAACAAGATCCACTACAAGTTGCCTTTGGGCCTATTATATAAATCCCTACCCAGCCATATATATATGTAGTTTTCGAGTTTTCAGTGAGACAAGAGATGGAGAAATCGACTGCACGTACCATGAGCGGATGACGTGACAGTCAAAGCGGGTTCTAGATTAGTGCCAGCGGACTGTTCCATTCCCGAGGGATCCTGACAACTCCGCGTTTGAGTTCCTCACACCCGGAGAACGTGGAGGTTAACGGGTACTGTTTAGTACAGCGCATGTCCGGACTTGTGGTTCAAAGGGTACTAAAGGCGACTGCCTAAGAGTACTCGGCCCTCATGCTCAAGGCAAGGAGAAATATGGAGGTAAGGAGAGGGCTTAGGATAAAGTTTCACGATAAGTACTAAAAATGAAGTGCCGAAAGCGGCACAGTACTAGCAGCAGATCAGTAAGTTCGAGATGCTACCGGGTCTGCAGCCGAGTGGCTCCTCAGTAGTGCCCTTCAGAGTGTTCAAGTGGAGTATATGATGTTTTCTTTCATATGAGAGTTTGCTCTCATAGCCAGCTTGTTATAGTTATTTTATTTTTCGAACCAGTAATACTTATTACTAATGTGTTTTTATACTATATGTAGCTAATAATTACGAGTTGGAGGAGCCAGTTTGGACGGAGGAGCATTGTTGTCGCTTGCACACATGTCAGTCAATTGAGTGTTTATATTGTGTTATGATATTATTATATGCTGTGAATAAATGCTTGAAACATGATGATGTGACGTGATTAGTTGTTAAAATATGATGTTATGACATGATAAAAACTAAGACATGATGACAAGAGGTAAAATGTGATGAGAGTGTGCAGTAGATATGGTATATTTGATTATGTGTGATTAAAATTGTTGATATATGCATATGTATTGGTGTCTGTTTGAATTGAATGTCATTCATGTAGTACCATGTTAGGATTTGTGCATTCATCAATGCTTTGAGAGTTGTATCTTCATCTTAAGATGCCGAGATTAGATCTGTATGAGTTAGGTTCAGGTTAGCCGACCTAACTGGGGCCTGTAACATACCGGTTCGGTTCACGAGCCTGAATCAAATTTGGGGTGATACAGCTGGATCGCAACCGGGGTCAAATCAATTCGGCACAAGGAAACACTCCTTGAAAGATTCAACACCTGACCCCATGCCGAAAGGTAACTACAGGTTGTGGGCCACGTAGCGTGGGGTCGCCACACCTCCCAGCATATAACAAGCTCGGCATAGGCTCATAACAACTAAAAGACTCTCTAAACAACAATGAGGATTTTATTGACTTGTTTTATTTAATTATGCGGCTTAGTGGTTTTATCACTAACGCGGAATTGCCTCCGTAGGTGAGCAGCTTTGGATTGATGAATAGAAGAGTGGTTGGTGGTTCTTTTACCCACTTAGGTATGGTGAATCGATAATAAATTGGGCTTTCTTTTTACCCTCTTGTGTTATAATTGTGACTATGGGAAACGGTCTAAGATTCTGGGACGGTTATTTTATATATTGTCATATGCTATCAGAACATGTTTTGTTTTTATGATTTATAAGTTCTAGACTTATTTGCATTATTACAATTAATGTTCTGGAATGTTATATTTTCAGCAAATTATATTTTTAAGTAATACCCGGTCCAGTTTAGGCAGGTCAGTACAGGTAGTGTGGCTGCATTTCTTGAACTCAAAAACCTCGAAAAAGGGCTCCATCATCTTCTTCTCCCACACAAGCTAGCCCTATTCATGCTCACAGTGAGATGTTGTCTAGCCAATCTAGATACACACCACCACCTACAAGTCCCAGTGAGCTTGCCTTGGTAAGCTGCCATAACAAGAGCCATTGTAGTGGAAGTCGCCGCATCGTTGGAAGCCATCAGAATTAAATGGAGGCTGCCATTGCACAGTTGGCAGAGGTACAAATGGAGGTGCAACAGAGTTTGGAGGAATTTTGTAGAGATCTACAACCAAAAGCTCTCATCAATGCACAAAAAGAGAAGAAAATAGTTGTGGATGATGAGCACGAGGGGAGGCTGCAGTTCCCACGGGCCCTCCGCTGGTACCTCCTACTCCATGACTACATCAGGGGACCACTCCTACAACAATTCCCTTGGTCACCCCACTTCAGGCTGGAAGGGGTAAAGAGGGTAGTGGACCTACAGAAATGGCAGTGGACCGATAGGCACCCCAAGGTTTGGCAATACTCCTATAGGGGCAATATCGCCAATTTTGTAATTTGAGATTGGAGAAGGATCAAATAGATTGGCAGGTGATAGAAATCTCAGATTTTGGCAATACGTTTTGTTCATGAGGAATGGAGGATGCCCATGCATGGAAAAATTAGACGTAGAAGAATCCTTCTTGTGGATTTCATTAGTCGTTGGCATCTTAGGAAGTATGGCTTGTCTGATGGAGCACAATGTACGAATTATCATGGGAACATTACAGGATGATGCTAGAATATGGTGGGATAGGCAACCTCAGGATGTGACATGGGATGAATTCATAGCTGAGTTTGATGAAAATATTTTCCTCTTATCGTAAGGAAGAGGAAAAAAGTGACTTTCCATTACTTACCATGAGTGTGGCATAGTATGAGGCTTGATTTAGATCATTGGAAAGATTTGGACCAGATTTAGTGCTAACAAAATGACGAAGAGTCTAGCACTTTTATGAAGGTCTATGTTATGTGATTCGTCTAGCTGATTGACAGCAGATTTGCTAGTTTTGGGGATGCGGTGTAAGCCGTAGGAGAAGCTGAGCGATTCTTGTCTACCCGACCCCATCGAGACGATGATTAGAGACAGCAACACCCTCAACAATATCAATTGGACCAGGGAACACAACAGAGGCATCAGATAGATGCTTAAGCTGCAATGAGAATCACTGATGGACAAGTTCAGGAGAATAGACACCCAACATGTTAGAACTGTGGACACCATCATGGAGGTATATGTAGGGTGGGTACGGACACATGCATTAGATGTGGTCAATCATGACATTAGGTGGTAGAATGTTTGACCACTAAGCAACAACAGCCAGCTCGTTTGGGACCACCATAGTGACTGATGCTTCTAGCTACCCAATTGCAATAGCTAATAGGTGATAAGAACCAGGGACATGGATAAAGAGGCAGTGGTCAGCAGTCACCGAGACAACAACAATGGGCTCTAAATCAGAGAGGAATGATGGCTGCCATGACAAGACAAGAACAACCGGCCATAGATTAGAGAGGAATGCAGATAATACCATGAATAGGACCATCCACTTCGACCCCACCATGGACAGTGGGGATGGACACAACCACGATTGCTTAAGCATTAGAGGATACGATAGATGTGATAGGTATACACGCATCCCACTCCATATTTCAAATTTAGTAGTTAGCTATGAGAGCGCAGCAACCATATTTTAAAATTTTGAGGGTGAAATTTTTATGAGGGAGGGTTGTAATACCCTTGGCCCGAGCTAGGGTTTTATAGTCAGAACTGGTCAGTTCGACCGCTAATTTCAATCAAGTCCATTTTCAAACATACATAATAAGGCAGTGCCGGTCTTGTGTTATGAACCATGAGAGTAATGTGTGCCCAAACTTCTGATGATAAAGTCAGTAAGATAGTAGCAGAATGAGTCATCAGAATATATGAGGGTTAGTCCATACAAATATTTTAGGCCAAATAATACATTAGGACGCATTATGGGGCTGTTTGGGTGGGTTATTTTCGTTATAGAGCATGTCATTGTGATGTTGTGGTGTGTATTCTATTTTATGTTAATTGATATTTTTTGATTACATATTAACAAATTTGTGATGTTGATGACATCATCACCTAGAAGATGGGATTCATATGACATGATTATTAGGATTTGTTTGAATTGATCAAGATAGATATAATTGTCCTAGTGTTGTTTGATTTGTCCATCATGTCATTCATGCATCATGTGCGTGAACATGGGCTTTAGAAGTCAGTCATGTTTGTGTAGGTTTGGTGTAGGAGCTCACCGCATAAGTGTGATACCTCGTGTCGAGCTTCTACCAAGTCCGTTTAGGACTCTTACTCTTGATTGTCAATCTCTTCTATTTTTGCTTTGGATTGTATGTTATAGGACATGTTAAGGGGTAATTTATCTGTCCCCACTTCACATGGGTCATTTTAAGCGAACCAGTTTTCAGAATTAATAACCCTCGAGAATAAGATCCTTAATGTTTGATTTCAAAAATAAGATCCTTTGCAAGTTGCCTATGGGCCTAAAATATTAAATCCCTTCCTAGGCCTATATATGATTTTATCATGTTTTCAATGAGACAAGAGATGGTGAAATCAACTTTCATGTACCATGAGAGGGTGCACATGCCAATCACAGCGGGCTCTGGATTAGTGAGAGGGTTGTTCCATTCCTGAGGGATCCTGACAACTTGTATTTTGAGTTCCTTAGACTCGGAGAAATGTGTTGTTTACATGTATTGTTTTGGACAGCGCACATCTGGACTTGTGGTTAAAAGGTGCTAAAGGAGACAGCCTCAGAGTACTTGAGGCTAGGAGAAATATGGTGGATGGAAGAGGGTTTAGGATATATTGGTAGTCCCGAGGGAATAGAATTGTAAAGACCTGGAAAAAATAAATAAATAAATAAATATATATATATATATATATATATATTCGACGCGGTGGGATCGAACATTGGTATCCATGAATTTATTTAAATTATTTACCCGCTACCCGGTTAATTATCAATTACCCGGTCAAGTGGAAAGTATTAGTTAACCGGTTAAGTATTTTTACCCGGTTAAGTAAACCATACCATCTAACCATTTAACTGAACCATACCATGTACCCGTTTAAGAGGTTAAGTGAAATGGTAAAGTGAACCGTATCACTTACCCATTTACCCGGCAACGAAGTGTGTTTTCATAAACCCTAAGCCTTCTTTCATTTTATAAGGAGGAGGGAGGGGGCGTCATGCACATAAGCTCCTTGGACAAACGCCGGCTTCCCCATTGTTTTAGTAAGTTTCTTCCTCTCTTCTTCAAAGTTTGCATGCATACATATGATCAAACATTATAATACAAGATAATCATGGAAACTATGACTTGAAATCAACAAGAAAAAGGGTAGATTTCATAGAATTTATAGCCAAGGATGGTAGCACGTTCTGCTGAATTGCAGCAGCGGCACCATGGCGATTGTGTCACAACCAGTTGCATATACCACGCAGCAAGGTAGTGTTTCACTTCTTTTGGGCGTTGGGTTGTTGTGCGGGAAGAAGGGGACGCTTTGGGCGGTGCTGCTGGCCACGTTTGAGTCGCCATAGCAGCAGGAAGGTCGCCATGGCTGCTGGTTCGTTGGTGCAGAACTTAGTTGGACGTGGTTAGTTGTTGAAAGGCACAAGCTTTAGGCTTCCAATTGGATTGCTAGGAAAGGGAAGCAGTTAGGGAAGGAAGTGAATTGGTTTTGGGTTGAAGAAGAGGACGCCAAGGCTGGGTTTTTGGTGCAGGAACGTCGCCTAGGATAGCTGCTGTAAAACGTGGACGTTAGGCTTCATCTTGGGTGGTTTTAATTTGTTGTTGATGCTGGATTAGGATGTTTGGATGGTTGTTTAGCTAGGTTGCATAGGGAAGAAGAAGAAGGGCGTGATCTAAGTGGTGCCAAGGTCTGGTTGGTGCTGGTTTTGGTGAAGAGAAGGAGGGTGACGGGAAGAAGAAGAAGAAGAAGAAGAAAATGGCAGTTTGGTAATTTCTGGTTGACTCGATATGGGTTGAGTTAAAAATCATAATAATAATACCAACTTGTATTCAAATCATTAAAATAAATAATTTAAAAGAGATATGAGTTAAGTGGTCAAAATAATAAATTTATAAATTATTACATGAAATTAATAAATTTCGATCGGGATAAACGGTAATTAATTAATCGGCTGATTAAAAGCAATTAACTTAAATTGAAGGGTTAAGAGGAATATATAATAAAGACTTCACCTTTATCATATAAAAGTTATATTTGATAAATAAAACGATTATTCTTATAATAAATTCGTAAAGTAAAATAATGGATCAATAAAAGATAATCGCGTACAAATTACGCGATAGCATAATTAATTAAATAAAGAAGTGTTGAACCTTATCGAATTAAATAAATTAATTAATGTGGAATATATTAAATATTTAGTTGCATGCATTTTCGATGCGAGTAAAATTATACTAATGTATAATTTTATGCCCCATTCATATTAGGGTTAGCGGATTACAGTCGGACGAACCCGCAAGTCAGGTACGTATAATAGATAGAACATCGTATTTTCCTTGTTGGTAGCCTAGGTCGGCCTGAGCCCAGATTCGACCACCATGCACGAAGTGCAACCGGGGTCAAAGAATTGACTCAGTCCGACACTGGGTCGTGTTATGTGTGTGAATCTTGTAATGCATCGATATTGTTTTGGAGTAGTGATAGCCGCCCCATAAAAAGGCTACGGCCGGGGTGAGTGAGGCACAGCGATTCCTCCATCGCACTAGAGTGCAGTGATTGCCGCCCCATAAAAAGGCTACGGCCGGGGTGTGTGAGGCACTGACACTGAGTGCAGTGATAGCCGCCCCATAAAAAGGCTACGGCCGGGGTGTGTGAGGCACTAGCACTAGAGTTGGCAGTGAGAGCTTCCCCACAAACGGGGTGTAGCAATCACGTGAGTGTAGTGATAGCCTCCCCATAAAAAGGCTCCGGCCGGGGTGTGTAAGGCACTAACACTAGAGTGCAGTGATAGCCTCCCCATAAAAAGGCTACGGCCGGGGTGTGTGAGGCACTGGCACTAGAATTGGTAGTGAGAGCTTCCCCACAAACGGGGCATAGCAATCACCTGAGTGCAGTGATAGCTTCCCCACAAAAAGGCTACGGCCGGGGTGTGCGAGGCACTGGCACTGGAGACGGTAGTGGTAGCCTCCCCATAAAAAGGCTACGGCCGGGGTGTGCGGATCACAGCGGACACCTCCTCCGCATTGTTTTGGAGTATAGCGGAATTGCTCCACCGCATATTAAAATAAATATATGGAAATGGTGGAATGTACTTGATTTGTTTTATTTATTATACTACTTAGTGTTGTAATCACTAACGCGGAATTGCCTCCGCAGGTGTGCAGATTCAAGATTAGATGATTGACAACTAGAGCATGGAGCAAAGTAATATGAGGACTCCTATTTTTATTTGTTTGAGAAATAAGTGTGGCTGCTGGGAAACGGTCTAAGACTGTGGGAACCTTTATTTTATACTTGTTTTAATTATTATACTCGGCATTTAGTAGTTTCATATTGGTAACACCTAGCCAGCTAGGCCCACAATATTATTGTGAAAAATGGCGGGTCGTTACAGGTGGTATCAGAGCACAGTTTCCCAAAAGCTCACATCTTATGACTCAAGTACCTTGTTGAAGAGTCCAATATCTATCTTTCTCCGTCATTAGGAAAAAAAAAATTTTTTTACATAACGAATAAATTTTAGAAGGCAGGCACCCGAAGGAAGTCGAGCCAAGCTGCGCAGTCGAACACAAACATGGAGAGTGTGTTAGGCCAAATTTTGACGGCCATACAGGGACTGGCGCAGGCTTCAGAAAATACCAGTTCTGTGGTTCAGAACATGGTGCAGAGGTTACCGGGATTGGTAATGGGGAATGGAGCTCCAAATTCGGCTGCGGGTCCTAGTAACGTCCCAAATGGGAATGAGGGGAGTGCCCAAGAGCGGGTAGGAATGGCTGACCCGGGCGAGCGAGGAGAACTTCCAAACCCGGTGCCACCGGTAGTCCGACAAGTGGTACTGCCAGTTGGGGATGACAGTGATCGATACACTGTAGAAAAATTCCGGAAGAACGGAGCTGAGGTATTCATTGGGGGAACTGATCCAATGAAGGCGGAGAGCTGGTTGGACATTATTGAGAAAGCATTTAGAGCTCTCTCTGTGCCTCATCGCCATCAAGTACGGTTGGCGACATGCATGCTTCAGGAGGAAGCATCATATTGGTGGAAGTCCATGGAGAAGACTGTGTTCCATCAACGGGAGATTTCGTCCATTCCTTGGGCGGAATTTGTAACAGCTTTCAATGGACAATATTTTCCTGAGTCTGTTGTTCAGAAAAAAGCACTAGAATTTGCCACTCTAACTCAGAAGGATGATTCAGTCCGAGAGTATGCCAAAAATTTCTTGCAATTGGAGAGATTTGCACCTGGGAGTCTGGCAACTGCCCGGGCCAGAGCAGACAAATTTTTCTGGGGGTTGAAGCCCGAATTGAGGAGTAGGGTTGCTACAGCGCCAAGAGGCACTATAACTGAAGTGATTGAGGCAGCCACTACTCATGAGTTGGTGTACGACTATGTCCGTGCACAGAAACAAGGGAAGGCTACTATACAACATAAGAATGCCAACCAGGGGAGTAGCAAAAACAGGTCTGAAGAACACCAGCAGCAGAACTATCAACGGAATGTCGATGGGAACCGAAAAAGGAAGTTTCAGGAGATTCCGTATCGACTATGTAAAAATTGCAACAAAATGCATTCAGGGCTATGCAGGGAGCCCCGTCGGTGCTACAATTGTGGAAGGATGGGACACTTGCAAAGCGATTGTCGTCAGCCCTTGAAGCAACAACAGGAGCAACCTGGAAAGGAGAAGACACCAGCTCCTAATCGCTACCCAGCACCTGCAAAACCAGTGGAAAAAGGGAAGGCGAAACTTTTTGCAGTCGACGTCGAGGACGCTGAGAACGAGGACCACACAGTTCGAGGTAAAATCCTGATTCAAAGTGTTAGTGTGGATGTTTTATTTGATTCGGGGTGTACACATTCATTCCTATCATCCCGATTAGTTAAGAGTTTGGGACTCCAAACGTCTACATTACCTAAGACTTATAGGGTCACTACTGCAACGGGAGACAGGGAAGTCACAACGTTAGGAGTGACTAACCTATCCTTGGATATTCAAGGGAAACCCTATGTATGGAATTTCATTGTCTATGGGATAATAGGCTTTGATGTACTGTTGGGAATGGACTGGTTGTCTGCACACCAGGCTTTCCTCGACTGTAAAGGGAGGAGAGTGTTGACTAAACCTTGTAATTGTGAGATGGGGGTCATTTTCCAAGGGTCATGGAATGATCCATCCTCTTGTATTGTGTCGGTTAGTGAGGCAACTGAGTGGTTTGGTGAGGGTTGTAAAGTCTTTTCGGCAACTCTAGAAGAGTCTGAGTCCAAACCCAAAGAGTTGTCCATGATTCCGGTGGTAGCAGAATTTCTGGACGTATTTCCAAGTGAACTTCCAGGGTTACCTCCTAAGCGGGCAGTGGAGTTTGTCATTGACCTAGCACCGGGAGTATCACCAATTTCTAAAGCACCATACCGCATGGCTCCAGCGGAACTCAAGGAGTTAAAGAGTCAATTAGAAGAGTTGTTGCAGGCAGGCTTCATAAGACCAAGTACTTCACCCTGGGGAGCCCCTGTTCTTTTTGTAAAGAAGAAGGATGGCTCACTTCGATTGTGTGTTGACTATCGCCAGCTCAATCAAGTGACAGTCAAGAATCGGTACCCCTTACCGAGGATTGATGATTTATTTGATCAGTTGAAAACAGCCGGAATATTCTCAAAAATAGACTTGCGGTCCGGATATCATCAACTGCGGGTGAAGGAATCTGACATACAGAAAACGGCTTTCCGAACTCGCTATGGACATTATGAGTTTCTGGTTATGCCTTTTGGTCTGACAAATGCACCAGCGGCCTTTATGTCACTTATGAACACGGTGTTCCACGAATACTTGGATAAGTTTATTATTGTGTTTGTGGACGACATTCTGGTCTATTCAAATAATGAGGAGGACCATGGGAAACACTTGTCCATTGCTCTTCAAGTTTTGAGAGAGAATCAACTGTTCGCCAAATTATCAAAGTGTGACTTCTGGCTGAAGGAGGTGAACTTCCTCGGACATGTTGTCTCAAAGGCGGGAGTCGCAGTGGATCCATCAAAAGTGAGAGCAGTTACTGATTGGCCACAACCCAAGTCAGTCACAGATATCCGAAGTTTCCTTGGACTAGCAGGTTACTATCGGAAGTTCATTAAAGATTTCTCCTTGGTGGCATCGCCAATGACTAAACTTACACGCAAGGGGGTTAAGTTCGAATGGAGTAACAAGTGTGAGGAGAGTTTCCAATCTTTGAAGAAGAGTTTAACTACTGCACCAGTTTTGACTATACCAAATGGCAATGAAGGATTCGTGGTCTTCAGTGATGCATCTCTAGTCGGGTTAGGATGTGTCCTTATGCAAGATGGTAAAGTGGTGGCTTACGCCTCTCGCCAATTGAAGATTCACGAGCAAAATTATGCGACCCATGACTTGGAACTGGCAGCAGTAGTTTTCGCCCTAAAGATTTGGAGGCATTACTTGTATGGAGCCCAGTTCGAAGTTTTCACTGACCATCAAAGTTTGAAGTATATCTTCACCCAGAATGACCTTAACCTTCGACAGAGACGGTGGATGGAATACTTGAAGGACTATGATTTCCAAATTTTATACCACCCGGGAAAAGCAAACGTTGTAGCCGACGCGTTGAGTCGGAAGGGCAAGATGGACAAGGGTCAACAACTAGCTAGACTTTGGGCTATGTCAGCTGAGGTGGTAGCTATTAACCCGGTGGAACGAATAACAGGACTACTAGCAAACCTGGTTATCTCCAATGAATTGGTGGACCGAGTTAAGCTAACACAAATGGAAGATGAGAAGCTGAATGAAATGTTGGACAAAACTCCCAACATTGTAGCAGATTCCAACAGTGTAATCAGATTTAGAGGGAGGTTGTGTGTACCCAACAATGATGCATTAAAACGAGATATTCTGGAAGAAGCTCATCGTTCAAGGTTCTCAATACACCCTGGTGTTACAAAGATGTACCAGGACTTGAAACGAACCTACTGGTGGGTTGGAATGAAGAGGGATGTGGTGGATTTTGTTTCCAAGTGTCAGACGTGCCAATTGATCAAAGCCCAACATCAACTACCCGGTGGATTATTACAACCTTTGGAGATACCTACTTGGAAATGGGAGCGTGTCACATGTGATTTTATTACTAAACTCCCAAGAACTTTGAAGAGACATGACTCTATATGGGTAGTTGTGGACCGTTTGACTAAGGCAGCTCATTTTATCCCCACAAAATCAACAAGGACGGCGGAATACTTAGCAGAACTGTATATAAATAACATTGTCAGGCTGCATGGAATTCCAAAGGAGATAGTCTCTGACAGAGATCCCCTATTCACGTCACATTTTTGGGAAGTTTTCCAAAAAGCTATGGGGACCCAAATCAAGTTAAGTACAGCATATCACCCCCAAACTGATGGTCAGAGTGAGAGGACCAATCAAACCTTGGAGGATTTGTTGAGAGCTTGCATCCTCGACTGGGGAGGAGATTGGGAGAAACACTTAGCCTTGGCTGAATTCACCTATAATAATTCTTACCAAGCCAGTATAGGAATGGCACCGTTTGAAGCCTTATACGGTAGGCCTTGTCGATCTCCATCATGCTGGTTGGAGTCTACAGAGATGGTTATAGTCGGGCCAGAGATGGTGAGAGAAGCAGCTGAAAAAGTGCAACTCATCCAGCAAAGGCTTAAGGCAGCTCAGGATCGGCAGAAAAGTTATGCTGATACTCGAAGGAAGGACTTAGAATTCCAAGTTGGGGAGTTCGTCTACCTTAAGGCCTCACCTAAAAAGGGAGTGATCAGATTTAAAACATCAGGGAAGTTGAAGCCACGATTCATAGGACCATTTCCAATTTTGGATCGAATCGGAAGTTGTGCATATAGATTAGCATTACCACCAAGCCTTGATGGTGTACACAATGTCTTTCATGTGTCAATGCTAAAGAAATATGTACGAGATGAGAATCACATTATCACAAATGTTGCAGATTTAGAGCTACAATCGGATTTAACCTATGAGGAAAAACCAATTCGCATCTTGGCGAGGGAAACAAAGACACTCCGTAGCAAGGAGATCCCTTTGGTAAAGGTATTATGGAGAAATCAGGGATCGGAAGAAGCGACTTGGGAGACTGAACAAGAAATGGCCACAAAATATCCGAACCTGTTTGTAGCATAAAATCTGATTAATTGTAGTAACATGAACTTATACCGAAGATGGATGTCCTTGGGAATACTATCATATTTCAGGGACGAAATATTTCTAAGTTGGGGAGATTGTAAAGACCTGGAAAAAATAAATAAATAAATAAATATATATATATATATATATATTCGACGCGGTGGGATCGAACATTGGTATCCATGAATTTATTTAAATTATTTACCCGCTACCCGGTTAATTATCAATTACCCGGTCAAGTGGAAAGTATTAGTTAACCGGTTAAGTATTTTTACCCGGTTAAGTAAACCATACCATCTAACCATTTAACTGAACCATACCATGTACCCGTTTAAGAGGTTAAGTGAAATGGTAAAGTGAACCGTATCACTTACCCATTTACCCGGCAACGAAGTGTGTTTTCATAAACCCTAAGCCTTCTTTCATTTTATAAGGAGGAGGGAGGGGGCGTCATGCACATAAGCTCCTTGGACAAACGCCGGCTTCCCCATTGTTTTAGTAAGTTTCTTCCTCTCTTCTTCAAAGTTTGCATGCATACATATGATCAAACATTATAATACAAGATAATCATGGAAACTATGACTTGAAATCAACAAGAAAAAGGGTAGATTTCATAGAATTTATAGCCAAGGATGGTAGCACGTTCTGCTGAATTGCAGCAGCGGCACCATGGCGATTGTGTCACAACCAGTTGCATATACCACGCAGCAAGGTAGTGTTTCACTTCTTTTGGGCGTTGGGTTGTTGTGCGGGAAGAAGGGGACGCTTTGGGCGGTGCTGCTGGCCACGTTTGAGTCGCCATAGCAGCAGGAAGGTCGCCATGGCTGCTGGTTCGTTGGTGCAGAACTTAGTTGGACGTGGTTAGTTGTTGAAAGGCACAAGCTTTAGGCTTCCAATTGGATTGCTAGGAAAGGGAAGCAGTTAGGGAAGGAAGTGAATTGGTTTTGGGTTGAAGAAGAGGACGCCAAGGCTGGGTTTTTGGTGCAGGAACGTCGCCTAGGATAGCTGCTGTAAAACGTGGACGTTAGGCTTCATCTTGGGTGGTTTTAATTTGTTGTTGATGCTGGATTAGGATGTTTGGATGGTTGTTTAGCTAGGTTGCATAGGGAAGAAGAAGAAGGGCGTGATCTAAGTGGTGCCAAGGTCTGGTTGGTGCTGGTTTTGGTGAAGAGAAGGAGGGTGACGGGAAGAAGAAGAAGAAGAAGAAGAAAATGGCAGTTTGGTAATTTCTGGTTGACTCGATATGGGTTGAGTTAAAAATCATAATAATAATACCAACTTGTATTCAAATCATTAAAATAAATAATTTAAAAGAGATATGAGTTAAGTGGTCAAAATAATAAATTTATAAATTATTACATGAAATTAATAAATTTCGATCGGGATAAACGGTAATTAATTAATCGGCTGATTAAAAGCAATTAACTTAAATTGAAGGGTTAAGAGGAATATATAATAAAGACTTCACCTTTATCATATAAAAGTTATATTTGATAAATAAAACGATTATTCTTATAATAAATTCGTAAAGTAAAATAATGGATCAATAAAAGATAATCGCGTACAAATTACGCGATAGCATAATTAATTAAATAAAGAAGTGTTGAACCTTATCGAATTAAATAAATTAATTAATGTGGAATATATTAAATATTTAGTTGCATGCATTTTCGACGCGAGTAAAATTATACTAATGTATAATTTTATGCCCCATTCATATTAGGGTTAGCGGATTACAGTCGGACGAACCCGCAAGTCAGGTACGTATAATAGATAGAACATCGTATTTTCCTTGTTGGTAGCCTAGGTCGGCCTGAGCCCAGATTCGACCACCATGCACGAAGTGCAACCGGGGTCAAAGAATTGACTCAGTCCGACACTGGGTCGTGTTATGTGTGTGAATCTTGTAATGCATCGATATTGTTTTGGAGTAGTGATAGCCGCCCCATAAAAAGGCTACGGCCGGGGTGAGTGAGGCACAGCGATTCCTCCATCGCACTAGAGTGCAGTGATTGCCGCCCCATAAAAAGGCTACGGCCGGGGTGTGTGAGGCACTGACACTGAGTGCAGTGATAGCCGCCCCATAAAAAGGCTACGGCCGGGGTGTGTGAGGCACTAGCACTAGAGTTGGCAGTGAGAGCTTCCCCACAAACGGGGTGTAGCAATCACGTGAGTGTAGTGATAGCCTCCCCATAAAAAGGCTCCGGCCGGGGTGTGTAAGGCACTAACACTAGAGTGCAGTGATAGCCTCCCCATAAAAAGGCTACGGCCGGGGTGTGTGAGGCACTGGCACTAGAATTGGTAGTGAGAGCTTCCCCACAAACGGGGCATAGCAATCACCTGAGTGCAGTGATAGCTTCCCCACAAAAAGGCTACGGCCGGGGTGTGCGAGGCACTGGCACTGGAGACGGTAGTGGTAGCCTCCCCATAAAAAGGCTACGGCCGGGGTGTGCGGATCACAGCGGACACCTCCTCCGCATTGTTTTGGAGTATAGCGGAATTGCTCCACCGCATATTAAAATAAATATATGGAAATGGTGGAATGTACTTGATTTGTTTTATTTATTATACTACTTAGTGTTGTAATCACTAACGCGGAATTGCCTCCGCAGGTGTGCAGATTCAAGATTAGATGATTGACAACTAGAGCATGGAGCAAAGTAATATGAGGACTCCTATTTTTATTTGTTTGAGAAATAAGTGTGGCTGCTGGGAAACGGTCTAAGACTGTGGGAACCTTTATTTTATACTTGTTTTAATTATTATACTCGGCATTTAGTAGTTTCATATTGGTAACACCTAGCCAGCTAGGCCCACAATATTATTGTGAAAAATGGCGGGTCGTTACAAGAATAAAATGAGAAAATGTTAAGAGAGGCATCAAACTAGTCAGTTCGGTATACCATCCAGGCTATAGCTCGATAGCTCCTTAGTAGTTACCCTTAGAAGAGTTCTGTTGAAGTATATGCTTTTTTTCTTTTCAATTGAATTAGCTCTCATTGACAACATGATATTAGCTATGTTCTTGACAAATGACGACTGTTGCTATTGGTTTTCTATTATATATGTAGGTTAGCATTAGACACAACTGGATATGCCAGACTTGACGACTGAGCAATGACATCCTTTTACACATATGCTTGATGATAGCACTCTAATTTGTGATGCTAGTGAACGTGTAAAACTTTTGATAAATATTTTGATGATGTTTAATACACGGTTAACATGTTACACGAATGTGAATGGCAGGTGGGTCAAGACTCTATCATGACTATGACAATGACAAAATGTGATGTTGTGATAGGTCTTGTTATTATATATATATATATATATATATATATATCTGTTGTGATATAATGATCGACATGATGGTTTCCTTATTCCACTTTTAGAAGAAAATCTATCCATCTATTTAGAAGATATTTTTTAATAATATTGAAATCGATTGGGTTGCGATTTTTTTGCCATCATCTCATTCATGTAACGTTCTGCTTGGTTGTGCATTTCATACATTCATTGTGGTATGCTTTTCATCTTAAAATGCTTATAATAGATCTTTTTCGCTTAAGTTTTGGTTGACCAAATTAATTAAATTAAGAATCGGTTTGGTCCCTCGAAACATTTCTAATTTGGTTAAAAGTACAACGAATTTGGGGTGTTACAAGTTGCACGTCTTTGCCACCCTCACTGTCGATAGGACCTCCCTTACACGACCAAACTAATTGATGTAATGATAATAATTCAGAACATGAATTGAAAAAATAGCAAATAAGTCTGGCAATATATAATATAAATCATAACAATAAATCATGTTCTCTAAAATATAAAGTAACCGTCCCACAGTCTCGGACCATTTCCCATAGCTACATTTATAACACAAGAGAATAATAAGGAAGTCCAATTTTTATTATCAATTCACCAACCTGAGTCACTTTTATTCTTCAGTCCAATGCTACTCACCTGCAAAGGCAATTCCATGTTACTAATAAAACCACTAAGTTGCATAATTAAATGAAACAAGTCAATAAAATCCCCATTATCATTTCAAGAGTCTTTTAGTTGTTATGAACCTATGCCGAGCTTGTTATATGCTGGGAGGCGTGGCCACCCCATCCAACTACCATCCCATGCATGCGCACACACGCTACGTGGTCCACGGCCTGTAGTTACCGATTCTTGCCATTGACTCACCCTCTTCGTATCACAAGTGCATAATGAGCCGTCTTACGCCATTCTGCCCTATTGCCCCTTTCGGCATGGGGACAAGTGTTCAATTTTTGAGGGGTGCTGCCCAGATTCAACCTTGGTTGCGTTCCAGCACATGGTGGTTAGAAACTCAAGTCAACTAAGAATCCCACATAGTAATTTTAAAGGTGTGGCCCCGTGTCGGAATGAGTCAATTCCTTGACCTTGAATGCGTTCCAGCGCATGGTGTTCGAATCTGGGCCCAGGCCGACCAGGGCTGCCAAAAAGGGAAAATATAACATTTCAAATAATTATACGTACCTGGATAGTTTGTAAGTGAGCTCGCGTTGTGACCAGCGATCCTAATTTGAACGAGAACATAAAATTATATATAAGTATAATTTTATTCGAGTAGAAATGCATGCCACTAAATGACTAACATATATATCACTATTAAACTTCAACAATATTAAATATTAAATTGTTCATGTGGTATAATCATTTAAATCCTACTTTACATTTTAAATTAATTATCTAAATCATAATTAACACTTAACAAGTAATAAAGTAATTATTAATTCATAAACAAGTATTTAATTATTATTATTAGTATATTTTCTTTTGGGATAATAATTACTTAACCACGATCTAGATGATTTAGTTTACGGTTATAATTTTTTTAATTGCTATCATTATTCATAGCAATTTAATTAATTGATTTGGACGCTTAAATTATTTCAAATAATTTTTATTATTTTAATTCAATTATATAATTATTAAAAATATTTTAAATTATTCAACTAAATAAAGTTTTGAACTTTATTTATTTTCATTATGCTATGTAGGTTTGACGATGGTGATATTTACAAGATTATATTTTAATAACCCATTTTCTACATTACTGACTCGTTATTAAAAAAAATACTTTATTTACCTAATATTAAATTTAATATGGTAAAGGTAAAATCTTTATTTTATCAATTACTTATAACCATCTGATTTAAAATTAATCGCTTATAGTACACCAATAAATTATCGATCGTTTATCATTACCATATTTTTATTACTCGTAGCGATTTCGTACAACAATTAATTTTTTAAGTAACTTTAACCCATAACCCATTATAAGAATTAATTTTCAAGATTTATTATGAGTTAGTATTATTTTTAACTCGAGCCGCGTCCTGTCTAGTAGTATTTACAAGTTTGCCACCTTTCTTCTTCTTCTTCTTCCCATCGCCATTTTTCTCTTCTCCAAAAATAGGTTTTCCCTTCTTCTCCCAGCCTCAAGACCACTTCTTGCTTGTACCTTGCTACCATTTAGATGTTCAACAACATCAAGCCAGCATCAAAACAGGAAGGATCGGCTACCTTTGGATGACGCAAGGAAGAGGACCGTTCTCCCCACGTGTGCACCAAAACCAGACCTGTGATGTCTTCTTCTTCAACCCAAAACCAGATCATGACTCCATCAATTGCTTCCCTTCCCTGCCAATCCAATTGGAAGCATAAATCTCGTGCATTACAGAAACTATCCAAGGCAAATCACGTTCTGCACCAAGTCGCGAAATTCGTAGCCAACAGCACCGTCGGGACTGCAAGATGACTCTGTCTGGCCAGCAGCACTGCAGGGAACGCTCCCTTCTCCCCACACAATGACCCAACATCAAGGCCAAGTGTCTACCCTCTGAAGCTGCCATGACAGCGTCTGTTTCAGAAGAACGTCATACCTTCCGTCACCCTTGCAACACCACCCACTCATAGGCCACCCACCGGAAACCAGGGACATGGCGAGCCATCCCTTCGAGTGCATGAGGGGAAGTCTTGCAAAGTTGTTTACAGTTGCCCATCTCGCCAACAATTTGCACCAGTCATCCATGGATAGTTAATAATATTAATTCTCCAATGTTCGATCCATCCCTGATTGAGGCTAATAAATATATACTTTTCCCAGTCTTTACAATCTCCCCAACTTGGAAATATTTCATCCCCGAAATATCATAACGGGCAACAGAACAATCATGATTAATTATTTCTTCGATGTCGTTCATTCTACGACAATGATAAGAATCTTATGCCATGAATAGGCTAGGGTACTTCCCTCCCATTTCTTGTTCAGTCTCCCATGTAGCTTCCTCTGATCCCAGATTTTTCCACAATACTTTTACCAAACTAATTTCCTTGTTCATGAGTGTCTTTATTTCTCTTGCCAGGATGCGGATTGCCTTTTCCTCATAGGTTAAATTTGATTGTAGCTCTAAGTCATCAAAATTGGTGATGATATGATCTTCATCTCGAACATATTTCTTTATCATTGACACATGGAAAACATTGCGTACTCCAATGGGGCTTGGTGGCAATACTAATATATTGCACAATTTCCTACTCGATCCAGGATTGGATATGGTCCTATGAATCTTGGCTTCAACTTCCCCGATATTTTAAATCTGATCAGCCCCTTCCTAGGAGATGTTGTTAGGTACACAAACTCCCCAACTTGGAACTCTATGTCCTTCCTTCGAGTATCAACATAACTCTTTTGTCGATCCTGAGCTACCTTAGGTCTTTGCTGAATGAGTTTCACCTTTTTATTTCCTTCTCTCACCATCTTTGGCCCGACTATAACTACTTTGGTAGACTCCAACCAGCGCAATGGAGATCTACAGGGTCTACCATATAAGGCTTCAAATGGTGTCATCCCTACACTGGCTTGGTAAGAGTTATGGTACGTGAATTCAGCCAAAGGTAAGTGTTTCTCCCAGTCACCTCCCCAGTCAAGAATGCAACCTCATAACAAATCTCCCAAAGTTTGAATAGTCCTCTCACTCTGACTATCTGTTTGGGGATGAAATGTTGTGCTCAGCTTGATTTGGGTCCCCATGGCTTTTGGGAAAACTTCCCAGAAATGTGAGGTGAATAAGTGATCTTGGTCATAGACTCTCTCCTTTGGAATCCCATGTAACTTGACAATATTTTCAACATACAATCCTACCAGGTATCCCATCGTCCTCATTGATTTCGTGGGGATGAAGTGAGCTACCTTAGTTAGTCGGTCCACAACTACCTATATTGAGTCATGCTTCTTCTAAGTCCTTGGGAACCTTGCAATAAAATCACATGTGACACACTCCCATTTCCAGGTTTGTATTTCTAAAGGTTGCAATAGTCCTCCAGGTAGTTGATGTTGAGCATTGATCTGTTGGCAAGTCTGACACTTGGAGACAAAATCCACAACATCCCTCTTCATCCCAATCCACTAGTATGTTCACTTAAAATCCTGATACATTTTAGTAACTCTATGGTGTATCGAGAACTTTGAGCGATGATCCTCCTCCAAGATATTCTACCTCTGTGGATCATCCTTGGGTCACACAACCTTCCTCTAAATCTGATCATACTATTGGAATCAGCTACAATGTCAGGAATCATGTCCAACATTTCATTTAGCTCCTAATCACCCATTTGTGCTAGCTTATCATGGTCAACTAAATCATTGAAAATAACGAAATTTAACCCAGTTAGTTGCTCCATAGGGTTGATAGTCACCACTTTTGCTGACATGGGCCAAAGTCTAGCTAGCTACTGACTTTTGTCCACCTTGCCCGTCCAACTCAATGCGTCAGCTACCACATTTGCTTTCCCTAGATGGTATAAGATTTGGAAATTGTAGTTCTTCAAATATTCTTTCCACCGCCTTTGTCGAAGTTTAGGGTCATTCAGGGTGAAGATATACTTCAAACTCTTGTGGTAAGTGAAGACTTTGAACTGGGTTCCATACAAGTAGTGTCTCCAAATCTTCAGGGCAAAAACCACTGCTCCCAGTTTCAAGTTATGGGTTGCTTAATTTTGCTCATGAATTTTCAAATGACGAGAGGCATAGGCCACTAGTTTCCCTTCTTACATAAGGACACATCCTAAACCCAATAGGGAAGCATCACTAAAGACTACGAATCCTTCATTACCATTTGGTAGTGTCAAGACTTGAGCAGTTGTTAGATTCTTCTTTAGAGACTTGAAACTCTCTTCACACTTACTACTCCATTCGAACATGACTCCCTTCTTTGTGTGTTTTGTCATTGGCGATGCTACTAAGGAGAAGTCTTTAATAATTTCCTATACTAACCCACTAAACTAAGGAAGCTTCGATATCAATGACTGAGTTGGGTTGTGACCAATCAGTGACTGGTTTCACTTTTGATAGATCCACTGCAACTCCAGCTTTTGAGATAATATGACCAAGCAAGTTTACCTCCTTCAACTAGAAGTCACATCTTGAAAGCTTGGCAAATAGTTGATTTTCTCTCAGAACTTGAAGAGTAGCGTATAGGTGCTTCTCATGCTCCTTTTCATTATTTGAATAGACTAGAATGCCGTCCATGAACACGATGATAAACTTGTCCAAGTATGCGTAAAATACTGTGTTCATGAGTGACATAAAGGCCGCTAGCGCATTTGTCAAACCAAAAGGCATGACTAAAAACTCATAATGTCCATACCGAGTTCAGAAAGCCATTTTCTGTACGTCGACTCCTTTAATTGCAACTTGTGATAACCAAACCGCAAGTACTCGCAACTAGTGATAACCAGACTGCAAGTCTATCTTAGAAAATACTCTAGCTATTTTTAGCTGATCAAATAAGTCATCAATCCTCGATAAGGGGTACCAATTCTTGACTGTCACTTCATTGAGTTGTTCGATAGTCAATACACAGCCGAAGTGATCCATCTTTTTTCTTCACAAAAAAGAACAGAGTGTTAAGACCCGAATATATATATATATATATATATATATATATATATACTACAATAATAATAAAAAATAATGTTAGACGTGGTGGGATTGAACGTGGAAAAAAAATTCTTTAGCTGGTTAAGTATGAATTACCCGGTTAATTGAAAAGTAATTTCTAACCGGACGATTCTAGTTGAATCGGTCGAGTCGACCACATTACTTATCCATTTAACCATTTAAGTGAACTAAACCATGTACCCATTTAAGAGGTTAAGTGAAATGGTTAAGTGAACCGTGTTGATTACCCAATTACCCGGTTAAAGGAATTACGGTGGAAGGGTGTTTCCACATACCCTAGCCGTCATCTTATTCTTGATAAAAGGAGAAGGGGAGGGCGTCATCTACATCTTTTTCCTCCTTGGACAGACGCTGGTTTTCCTCCTTCGCTCGGGTAATTTCTTTTCCTTTCTTTTTCTTCTATTGCATGCATACACATGTTGCATAAATCATAAACATGATAAACATAAGAATCAAATGAGAAATCAACAAGGGAAGAAGAAAACCAGGAGGACGTCTTGCTGTTTTTGCAACAGCAACAACACCATCTTCCATCCTTGTGAGTTGGGTTGACGTGCTGGAAGTAGGGAGTGCTCCCAGCGGTGCGGCTGGCCGGACGGAGTCACCTTGGGTGGCCGAGTCAGACCATCGGGGAGGGATGTAAATCAGGAACGTGAAGGGAGACTAGGTTGGTGTTGCCATGGGTGGTGTTGCTGGCCAGACGTGGATCCGCCATGGAAAGGGCAGACTGGTCGTCACTTGGGGTGGTGCTGGTCGTCACCTTGATGGGGCAGGACATGGTCGCCATGGCTGCTGGTCGACCACCATGAATGGTGAAATTAAGGTCCCCATGTAGGGTGTAGTCCGAGTTCCATGAGATAGCAGCGGATAAAGATTGGATCTTTGGGGTTTTTTTCCAATAGGATCAGTGGGGTAGATAGAAGATGGGGTCTGAAATTGGGTGGAAGGAAAAGAAGACATGTTGGTCGGGTGCTGTTTATGTGGCTGACTAGAGTAGTCGCCATGGGTCTGGTCGGGTGCTGTTTATGTAGCCGACTAGGGAGACGCTGCCATGGGTCATGGGCTGATTATGTGACCGACATGGAGTCACCATGGTCAAGGTCGGGGTTGCTGATTGGGTAGCCGGAAGAGGGTCGCCAAGGACTGGTTGAGGGTTGCCATGTGGTGGCCAAGTTGGAGACGCCATAGCAGCAAATGGAGGCCGCCACGTTACTGGTTGGTCGCCATGCATGATGTGTAAAGATCTGGAATATATATATATATATATATAT